>JACXGK010015784.1:0-10020 GCA_016801125.1 Novumbra hubbsi | reverse complement strand
TACAGACCTCTATAAAACCTGCAAAATCGGCAGTGTATCAAATACTTGTTCTCCCCACTGTATATTATTTCATTTTGCTGAACGAGATTCAAAGATCCTAGACCAGGGGTGAGCAAACTACGGCCCGAGGGCCAAATGCGGCCCACGAGGCTGTCCCATCCGGCCCTTGGAATGCCCCTTTTCTGGCCTCCAAATCAATTTTGATTAACAAATTACAAAAACAAATGTGGCCCTCCATTTCATTTCAAAATCCTGATGTGGCCCCCGAGCCAAAATACTTGCCCACCCCTGTCCTAGACCGTAAATCCAAACTTCCCATCACCAACTCACAATAGCTGTCACAACAGTGAGTGGTCAAAACCGAGGCTAAATGATTTGTGAAATAAATTGGGCTGCGGAAATTGAGACTATTTTAACGCGTTATACGTTTCACATTAATCGCAAAGATGAATGTGTTAACTACCCAGCCCTAAAATGAACATAACATTGTTCTGTTCATTATAGAGGGAGGAAGAAAAGGCAAGCGTACGCAGACTTTACTGAACGCACAAATGGTGACTTGATCAGAGTTGTGGAGGATCAGGTGAGAGCATTGCGTTTTGACACTAGAAAGGATGCTGCAGTATTACATGATGTATTACACTGAGCCTGAAACGCAGCACAAAGTGTGTAATGCTGAATCCCCTTCTTAATACTCCACACTGGTCAGGTAAACAGATGACCTTGACCAATGAGAAATGCTCACTAATAGGGACGCCATTTTAGAAAGTGGGAGACATTAGCTTTTCGGACGAGTAGAACATATGTATGAGATCTTTTATTTAAACCTAAAACATGGGACCTTTACACCTGTAATTTCTATTTTTGTTTACTTAACATATACCAGGTACATGTGAATGACAGGTGTCAATTCATAGAGTAAAAAAAGTAAATTTTTGTAAGAAAACTAAATGACAAATAAAGTAACCGTAATTCAAGCTTTACAGTTAGAAATACATTTCTTTCTTCCCAAGTTGTGTTCCTTACGGTGACACCGCCAAGGAACACATCCTGATGGATCTTTCGGGATTTTTACTTGGTTATGAGCCAAGCCTTACTGTCGCATGTTGGCACTGACAGCTTAGTCATAACTTACCCTCTCTGATTTTGGTTAATTATACATGTTTTCTTTTATTATATTTAACATCAGTGGAAAAAAGAACTCCAGATTAAATTGGCGGAGGAAAAAGATGCTGAAAAAGATGAATTGGAAAATGCACAAAAAGAACAAGAGGCACATTTCAAAGAGATCATGAGGAGGCGAATGGAAAACGTCAAGAAGGCCACTAAACCATACGAGCTGCCTGCAAACGGGAGGTCAACGCTAAATGAAGCATGACTGCATTCAAAGGGATGAAAAGGACTTGTGCCATCCTCTTAATTACATACTCATTCCAGAAATGTTTTGACCATGGCGACTGCTTCTAGCATTATTCTGGAAATGTTGTTACCATGTTGATTACGTCTAGCATTATTCTGTAAGAAATGTTGCAGAAGGGCAAATTGTTTTATTCGTTTTATTTCAAAATTGAGACATTTTGCAAAAGTTTTTTTTTTTCATTCTCCCATTATATATGATTTAAAGAAAGATTTCCAACAAAATGTAACTCTCAGCTAGCATCATTGGTAGAGATTTGTACATCCTTCCATGGTGCTCAGTTTTAAAAGACAGACGATACAACTATTCAATGTCATACCACGTAAATGGTTTTTCAAATATGCTTTTGATTTTAAATCATCCTCAGAAAGCTTTACTTAACTTCAATCAATTATAATCATAGTGAAAAAGAGAATAGAGAATCAAATGTGATATTACAATTATTAAACCAGCGTTGACATTCCCATGGACATTGAAACATTACGTTGCAGCAGTCTCCACATTTATCTACATTGACACAAACACACATGACAAAATCCAGCTTCCTATGGCCCAGGAATCAATTTTCCTCACAAGTGGCAGTAGCTTGACCCCCACAAAAGTTAGGAATGATGCTATAACATGGATGTCCCCTCAACACCCCCCCCCCGCCCCCAACGCATAGCAAAAACCCATGGTAACTTATATAATTGGATTTGAAAATGGCTCAGTCAGGGTACTAGTTTAAGGCATTGCATGTGCTACCCAAGTTCACAAGGGATAACATACTACAATACATTGGAAGGTCACAATAACAGACCCATATTATTTCATGTAATGTCACATCAACTGTTAGCTGCAGTTAGATTGTGAAGAACATTTCAAACAAGGGGAACAACACACACTGATATCTACATGGGGCTCATTAGAAAACTGAGAAATAAGGCACATATTTGGTCTTTGGAAAAATAAAAACAGCATTCCACATGAAATTAACTATATCCCACAAATAACTGCTAAATTGCTGTAAAATACAAAAATCACATTTAGAATAAATGGACAGTCACATTTTCAAGCAAGCAACATTTCCTGTAATTGAAGAGTCACATTGTAAAGAATCATATTTGTAGGAAAATGCATATGAACGTACAGCCTCTTTAAAGAGCTAGTTAGTGAAACTTCCACATGTTAGTCAGCAAAACACATTCAGAACCTGAGACTAGGGACACTAAACTCCTATCATGTATGACGTGATCATATTGCACTTCTAGAACAAAGTTTAAGCAGGTTATACTTCCTTCTCCGGCTCCCTCTTCCTTCAGACCCTCTACATATTCCTCCCCTTCTGCTCGTTGGAAGAATTTCCTTTGACTCCAGGCTTCTCCGTAGCCTCGCTTAGTGTTCGTCATTTGTCCTCAGCACAGGAGCAGGGGCCGGATATCCGGCACACACGGCCACGGCCGCCCCTCATCAGGCTCTCGGGCCAGGGCTCATGACAGCTGCACGCGGTACGTACTGATTTCCATTGGTTTAAGGCTGATTTCCTCCCGGCTCGACCCCTCCTCCGTCTGGTGCATCAGAGTCAGGGACACGGCGGTGATGCTCTGGACCCTCAGTCCGGAGAACAGCTTCCGGGTACGAACCTACAGGGGAGCCCAACCAAACGTCAACAACAAAGGCCTGCTTAAACCAACCAAACAACCGTAAGGGCTTGATGGATACGTTAAATAAAAGCATTGGACACCTTTTTTTTTTATTCACGATGACATATCCTTTCCCCTAGTACGCTATTATAACTGGATACTTAACAGGCTTGCGAAGTATATTAGGGTTAAGTGTCTGGGTCATTCGTTTTCACGGTCTACTGTTCTCAGTTTCTAGTGGACACGGTCTTGGTCACGACAAACTTCTTCCTGCTGGATAAAGATAAGTACTCTCTTCAACTGAATATGTCGGTATTTTAGTAGTTGTCATGTCATCAGAAACGAAGGAAATGAAATTAAAGGAGTTTCCCAGGCATTTCCTTCCTGGCAGAAGAGACTCGGTAGCACGTGACTACTGAGCCGCTTTCGCGGGATGGTCGTCTGGACTCCTTGAGCAGAGCCTTGGTGAGGAGCAGCATGTGCAACCCTCATTCTGACCCTGGATTACAAAGTCCTGAATAAGAAATATTGGACCTTTGCTGATGATTGTCAGTTTGTCTGTCTGTTTAGGCGTGCGTGTGTGTGTGTGTGCGTGTGTGTGTTAGGGCAGCAAGGCTTGGGGCCGGTCCTACCTTCCCCTGCGTGGTGGCACATAGGAGGCCTGTGTTCTTATTGGAGAGGGCACAGTCAAAGCCTTTTCTGTGCAGAATCAAAGCCGCCTCGTCTGATGGGCCGCCCCCTTCCTCCTGTTGGGCCGGTGAGAGAATCCTTAGTCCCCATGAAGACCCCCACTGTCCTCCCCCGACTGCCTCCCTACCTCCCACCCTCAGACTCAACACTGGGGCAATTATGGAGACCACCCATTCACAAGTCAGCTGGCTTTCCACGACCATGTTTAGGGAGCTGCTCATAGAACAGGCCCGGGTTCAAGTAGTATTAAAAAAAAAACAGCGGGCAAATTATCTGCCGTTGCTCAATTGTTCTCGCCTGGCCAAATGGACCAATAGAGTAGTCACAATAAGTCATACACCTGCCCATCACGAGCTCCTGGTTATTTGAGGGGATGTTTAAATTGTATTTATAAACCCAGGTCAGATTCTGACACAGGGCTACTGGGGTTTACTTTGTGACAGAATGAGGACAAGTCAATTTCATACTCCCTCCAGGAACGGTTAATTGACCATCCCCGGTAGATGGCTGAATTAACAGGGATAACACAATGCATGAAACCTGTATCAACTCAAACAGAGCCCTCCTCTCGAACACATTTCACGGTCCCGCACTCTTTCGATTTGTTCTTGCGGTCAACCCGCACAGCCGAGCGCCATCTTCATGATCGATAATTGAGCAAATTGCTCAGCGGCTTTCCCATCTCGGCGGAACAATTAGCTCGATCATAGACATGAGAAAACGTGGCCGTCATTGGAGTTTATGGCCCATGCAACAACAGAGAACACTCATGAAGATGTCCCGCAAATAAACCAAGTGCATTTACAAAGATGACATCCATTACAAAACAAATGGAGAGCCCCCAAGAAGAGTTATGTGTGCGTGTTTTATCCTAACAAGCAATTAAGCCAGTATTCAACATAGATGGGTTTGAAACCATATAGGGAATCACACTTAAAGACAGTGAATGGAGAACCGGCAGATCAGTCATCCTTATAAAATCTCTTGGTATAAAGTCTCTTTTGTCTAATAACATTAATTTGTTTTATAACCTGGAATTCCCTTGGTATTAAATTGTCTTAGAATACAGTGGATTTTTTTTTCTAAGGCTACGCCTGCAGAACTGACTTTCCCTGATATCTTTAGTCTGACAGATCAAAAGACCCAGAGAATGCAGAAGCTTCTACCCATTGATCATGTTCTGCACTAACCCGTTTGTTCTCTGTGCAAACTCTCTGTTCAATTCGCTACTCAGGCAACTCTTGGCAAGTTTGATCAAGTTAGATCAAAGCCGAATCAATATCTGCAAGATCAGATAATGATCACTGTATCCTGGGTTACCCAAATATAATTGTTAACTATAACTTCAGTGTAGGACAAAAACAACAGCGCATTGAATGCTCAAGGACCAAAACACATATTTTACAGGATATATACAGTATATTTCGGGTTTTGTTATGATTTATCGACAGCAAAGAGAAGATGGGAATGAAAGTGTGTGTTGCAGTAGGGTTGGGCGGGAATCAAACCCATGCTGTGGCAATACTCGTGCACAGCGGGGCAACAGCTTTCATTGCTGGACAACCCCAGGCCACGGTGAATGATAAGACTGGACATTCATGCAGCCAACCTAGCAGACTTCTGGATGTGAAGCACCTCAGTCATCAAAGAAGCACTGGGTAACATCTAGATCCTATAGCCCACTATGTAGCTTTAAAGCAGTGGTTCTCCACCCTGCTCCTGGGCGACCACCCGCCCTGCATGGTTTAGATCTCTCCCTTCTCCGTCACACCTGATTCAAACGATCAGCTCATTATCAAGTCCACCATGAGCTACATCAGGTATGTTAGGGCAGGAAGAGATCTAAAAACACGCTGGGCTGGGGAAACACTGCTTTAAACGAAAGAAGCATAACAGCGAACCGCTTTGTAGCGATGCAGTGACCGTGGTGTATGTTGCCGAGCAGCGCACTGTAAAAACATAATCCGCACAAGCTCTGGATTGTTTGACTCAATGGACTAAAGCTACTTCTGCTTTGCTGCGGGAAAAAGCGGAAGTATATACGTGTGCATAGGGTTCAAGCAATAAGGGTTTGGGAGTGTGGGACATGACCAATATTCCATGCTAAGAGTTGTTGAGGCACAATGCATCGTTGAGTGTCTTGACACAGTGCTTAGACATGGTATATTCACAATATACCACTAACCCCCAAGAAACTATAAGAAACCAGCTGTCTAAAGAATTTACATTTGTAACGTCAAACTCGGGGGTTACACCTCATAAACCACAGCTAATAGCCAACCAGCAACATATACATATAGCATGTGTTTGGTAGCATTAAGCCCCTTACCTTGGACTGGATCGTGCGTAGGTTGACCATGTGGATGTCACAGGGCAGTGATGAGGCCAGCGGGCTGAAGCGGGTCAGGGACAGGGAGCTTGCTTCGGTGCTGATCGCCATGGGGATCATAGGATGGTTCAGGTACAGTGAGGAGACATGACTCAGCAGGGATGGGTAGCTAAGGGGCGAAGGTTTCTCCCCCTGGACAAACTTAAGCAGAAGGGAGGGATTACAGTACTCTGCTGAAAATCAATCTATCAATATAGTTGAGCAACCATGGGACGGGCTCCTCCTGTGACATGGTGAGCCTGAGGATCCCACGGTAAGCACTTTAATAATCTTTTTACTTTGGTCATCCATTTTGTCCACCATCTTGCATTATTTCCCTTAGCCTTGAACCCCCAATAGGGCCATATCTGTAAGACACATGTATGCCGCTAGCAAGGTCAAACAGATGTAATGTAAATGTTTTATGTTATTGTTGATTTTGTGTTTTATTTTTGGGGGGGAGATTTTCAAGATGGCAGATTTGTTTCCTGATGCAATTTTGTACCTCATGGGGATTACAACATGTACACACAGAATGTGCCCCCCCCTGTGGAAAGATGGGGTAGGGGTTCTGTGCCATAGGTATAGGTGGTCTATATTTTTACTGTGCCATAATATTTCTTTTACAAATAAAGTTAATACATCAAAATGTTTGACACTGGTCAGCCATTTTGTTTGCATTCTTGCATTTTATCTCTTGAATTTTACCACCCAATAAGGGAGACACGTATAAGACACATCGTCGCTGGACAGATCAATCAAAATGATCATGACATATCCACTGCACAGAAAATCCAAGATGTTGGACATGATAGGTTCTTGAGGCCATTCATTCTGGGGAATGATTCATGTAGAAAAAAACAACATTTTATGTGAATCTGGGTGGTAATGGCATAATTGTGAAAACTAAATTGGGTGTGGCCTGTAGCGCCCCCGGTGGAGTAATCGGGTCAGGTCACATTGTGGTGGTCTATATTTTCAATGTTTTCACCCAAATGTCAAAACCAAAGTCTCCAGTGAAGTCTGTATAAATGAGGTATACAGATGACAACACTGCGCCTGCTCTCATACCTCATTGTTGGTCTTGGCCCTCTTTTCCAGAAGCAGCCGGAAGGAGTTGGAGGTAAGTTTGTTGTCAAGGACACCCTGACCTAGTCCGCGGTTATCATCCTGGTTCAGCCGACGATCCAGAATCACCTCCAACTGGCCTGGCAGGGGGGGACATTTTAAAGGATTCTTGAGAAAGGCATGTGAAATAAATGAATCAAAATCCTGACCCCTTCAGTTGTAGGGACTGTCTTTCGACATTGTCAATACCAGTTTGATAGATCGGCACAATTAAATAGAATTTCAAATTCAAGTCATATTACCGCCTCTTTTTATTAACTATGACCAAATGGCTGATTACACTAAGTTCTGCACAGATGGCTATCTTAGAATTTAGCAGGGGATGTTTCCCGGAGATGTAAAGCTCAGACACCAGAAACAAGCCCCAGAATGCACTAACCGCTCTTGAGGCTGGCGGAGCCCAGGGACTGAGCGGAGAGCAAGGTCATTCTTGTGCCAGGGTCCTGAAGGTAGGCCATACTGGTCATGGGGTAGAAGTTTCCCTGGAGGGGAAGCTTGGCCATGGTTCTTCTCGGTTGAATCTGCAGGCCAAGTCAAATCAACAAGGACAATGAGGGACCACGTGACCTGATCAGGAAAAAACTCAAGGCCCAACTTGTGCTTTAATAAGGACCAAGATGTTTTCATACACGCGGAAAGGCCCGTGGCCTCACACATGCTGAATCTCCAGAGAGAAAATGTGTCGAGTGGAATCTTTATCTTAAGCTGTCTGAGTATGTTTAGACTACAAAGGCTATTGGGAAGCTGTTCAAGTGGGATGTTGGTTATTATTTACGAGTAGTGTAGCATTGTAGAGTGAAAAAAGAAAATATAATCTCTGATGGCAGTAATTCTCTCTAGATCCCCGAAAAACAAGGTCAGACTGCAAAAATACTTGCAAATTGAGATTGAGGGAAAACCATGCTTCTTGAGAATTGCAGCAGCATGTCTAATCGCAAATCTGCATTTCAGCTATTGTTTTCAATTCAAAACTGAATGTCACTACGAATGAAACACAACCATTAAAAGGTTTCTGGGAACTTGTAAAGCAACATTCCCCACAAGTAATTTGTATTACGGATAAGTGCATGTCATGAATGTTAACATGAACATGTAAAGTTTTGCATAGAAAACTCAGAAGCCAGAAAAGCAGCATTGTTTGTTAGTATATACCAGTTAGAGAAGCTGGTATGTTGGGGTGCCCTGGGCTGTACTTGGGCTCCATTGTATTGTGGATGGTTTTCTCAACTGGGACTGAGGACCCCGACAGCATATTCCAACTACACATTCGAATGCAAATAGTTATCAGGTTGCTTCTCTGAGAATGCAAATCTTTATCTGTGTTTTCTATGCTCCCAGTTTTAGTTTTATCTCCAGCTCTCTTTCAGGTAACCTAAATATCAGGGGGTTACATTTCCTTTCAGTGGCTTTTCTCATTAGATCAGCGCACAAGGAGGGACTCGGAGCTAAAGTGGCACAAAATAAAATAATCGTACAGCTGTGACTGATTAATCTGACTGATCCTTTCAGCGTGCACCAAATAAAATCCTTGAGTGACACGTGGCGAGTGCCCGAGGAGACGGAGGGAAACACAGGGCCGGGCCCTACAGCCACCGTACCTGGAACCCGTTGAGGTCTGTGAAGAATCGATCCTTGCTGTCAAGATCTGATGTTAACCTCATTGCAATTTCACGGTTGAACTCCCCACTTATGTCTACTGAGTTACATATCTCCACCGCCTGGCCCTCCACACCTAGAGAGGGAGAAGAAAGAGAGAGGGGGGGGGGGCAGAGAAGAGAGTAAGCGGCACTGATGGAGACACGGTGAGGGTTAGAGAGAGAGAAAGGGTGGGCTGAATTGAGAGGGAACACTATCTCAAGCCCGAAGGCTTTGCTGCACAGACCTTGTGGTTGTAACAGTATTACTCGGACTCAGGTGCTGACACCCATTTCACAGGAAAGAGACATTATGGGAGAGGAAATGATCAGGGGTAAAATATAGAGCAGAGCAAAGGCAGGAAGCAGGATTTCCTTTTTCCTTTTTGTATTATATTGAACAATACATGCCAACCCATTTGTCCTATTCGAAACTTAGAATCTTTAGCTTTAGCTTGGGTGCAATTGGGTCCAATTAATGTCTGTTGAGCAGTGATAACCCTCATAGTCCTCCTGGGTAGCATAACTGACACTTCTCTGTTTTGGCACCTCACCAAACGCGCAAAAAAAACCCCAACTATTTATTTCGGAGAAAGCAAGGAGATACCGCGCTAATCTTTTCTTCCCACCCTCTGTCTCTTGAACAATAAAGATACTTGGGCACACAAGCTGAAGGCTTCAGTATTATGTTAGTTTAAAGTTCACCAAGACAAACAATCAGTTCAGAGAGAACCACTGTTATCTATATTTAGGAGATTTAGGACAATGAAAACACCTGTATTCCAGTGATTAAGAATAATTAGGGCAAACCAAATCTCATTGACACAATACTATTTTTACTGCAAGACCTGCGTGTATTAAGTGAATGGGTCTGTTCAAAGGGAATTGAGCGTGACTGGACTTGACAGGAAACGGTCTAGAGGACTATACACTGAAAGAGCTGTATTAGTAAGATAAATAACATCTTGTATGTGGTGGGTGTATGAAATAAGTATTTGGTCCATTCAAATAAATGATTATGATGATGGTGAGAGCTCAGGGATTCAGGGATGGACTGCCATTTGTGTTTTAGCCCTCTTCCCTTCAGCCCTCCTTTAAGAATGCAACGCTTCAGCCCTCCTTTAAGAATGCAACGCTTCAGCCCTCCTCTAAGAATGCAAC
>JACXGK010015783.1:0-10021 GCA_016801125.1 Novumbra hubbsi | reverse complement strand
CTTCTGTGAACATCTGTCCTGTATGGTCACATCTCTTATCTCCTGGTTTCCTCAGTCCTCTTCTGTGAACATCTGTCCTGTATGGTCACATCTCTAGGAAGGATGAGAGGGAGGAGGAAAGAACAGGGAGGAGAGAGGGTGAAAAGAGAAGACAAACCAGACTTAAAAAGACTTATGTGTGGAAGAAGCCCTGTTAGAACCAGCCTGTGTGCGTTGTGTCCTGTCATTGTAGGTTTCATTCACCATCTGTCCACCACTGGTTTCAGTCTTGAATCATTTAAAGATGGCTGGATGCTGTGACACTATGCTAACTCTGGCCATTCCACCGTCCACTTTCTATTTATTTCTCTGTAAGCCTGTTCCTGTCTCTTTTTGTCTGTCTCCCTCTTTCTCTCTCTGTCCCTTTGTCTGTTCTTATATGCTGTCTTGTTTTATAGTACAATGGGTTTGAGATCATCAAGAATTGCGTTCAGATGTTGTCATACCTAGCGACCTTCAGAGAAACTAAAAAGTGCTTTGGATAATCTTTTTAATAGCTACAACTTTTTTTAAGATTAATTCTTAAATTCAGTTGGTGCTGTCTTGACCTAAAAGTGGTTTGAAAGAGGTTTATTTATATTTATATTTAAAATCTAATATTTAGTTATTTGCCAAACTTATGGCATCTTTAATGAGCTAACTACATGTTTCTAATTATGCTTTAACCAGCTAACAATATGGTGATCATGATGGACAGAGAGTGTGTTTATCATGATGTAACCGGCTAACCACATGTTGATCATGATAGCTGTAACTGGCTAGCAACACGTGATCATGATAGGTGTAACTGGCTAGCAAACTCTTGATCATGATAGCTGTAACCGGCTAGCAAACTGTTGATCATGATAGCTGTTACCGGCTAGCAAACTCTTGATCATGATAGCTGTAAATGGCTAGCAAACTCTTGATCATGATAGCTGTAACCGGCTAGCAAACTCTTGATCATGATAGCTGTAATCGGCTAGCAAACTGTTGATCATGATAGCTGTAACCGACTAGCAAACTGTTGATCATGATAGCTGTAATCGGCTAGCAAACTGTTGATCATGATAGCTGTAATCGGCTAGCAAACTGTTGATCATGATAGCTGTAACCGGCTAGCAAACTGTTGATCATGATAGCTGTACCCAGCTAGCAAACTGTTGATCATGATAGCTATAACTGGCTGACCACATTCTGGTCGCGCTAGCTGTAACCGGCTAACCAAATGTCGGTCGTGCTAGCAGAGGAATGTCCTGACTGAGCCACTGTGAGGAGCAGGTGTCTCTGGGGCTCGGTGTCATGGATCTGGATTATATGGCGCTGAGTTGACCGTGTCAAGCTGAGACGTTTTAACATGCTGTAAAGGGAGATGAAGAGAGGTTACATGAGAAGACTTGACAGGAGCGCATGACCATGCGTGTACATGTGATATACAGGGTTAATTTTACTTTCTGTCTGGAGTGACAGATTTACTGTCGCAGAGGCTATGGTGTTGAATTTCCACATGACACATGGAGAAAGATGTGTTTTCCTGCTTTAGCTAGTCTTAGCCCACAGTTAGCACATGCCAGCATAATTTGACCGCTATCCGTGCGTCATGTCTCACTGTCAGTGCGTGTAACATCTGTTACACCATTAGACAGAGGTTGGTTGACTAGCATTTACCAGCATTGCCATATTAATGTGCCGCAACGTAAGTCATCAATAGGATGCTTGCATTTGCTAATATGCCATTGGGGCGTGTGACAGTGTAACACACACACACACAGACCTACTTTAGTCAGTAAACTCTAGTTTCCTTCAGAGAGACCGAGACGGCACTTGGTGTTGCCTGCCAAGCTAATCGCACAGAACTGCCTATCCAATACCTTAAGGGCTTGGGTCAGGGTTAATGGGATAGTCTGCCATTTCATCTGCTTCCCTAGAGTCTGATGAACGGGTGTATATAATTTGTGTCTGAGTCCAGGAATATTCGCCATACAGCGTTAACCTTCATTAGTGCAATTAAACACACAGTACTTTACGTCTCTATGTCCTGAGTCGTGGTTGCCTAGGGAGGTATCAGGAGGCTGTTGTTTGGTTGTTTTGGTAATAATGTTCTGGGAGCAGATGCCGCGGTCCACTGGGCATAGGGCCCAGCCTGTGATAATCAGCAGAAATAAACTGAGCCATCCCTTGACACATTGTCCTAGCACTGATATTATTATATGAACCCATGGATTATCTGTGTGTAGTAGCTAGCACATTGTCCTAGCACTGATATTATTATATGAACTCACGGATTATCTGTGTGTAGTAGCTAGCACATAGTCCTAGCACTGATACTATTATATGAACCCATGGATTATCTGTGTGTAGTAGCTAGCACATTGTCCTAGCACTGATATTATTATATGAACCCATGGATTATCTGTGTGTAGAAGCTAGCACATTGTCCTAGCACTGATATTATAATATGAACCCATGTATTATCTGTGTGTAATTGCTAGCACATTGTCCTAGCACTGATATTATAATATGAACCCATGTATTATCTGTGTGTAGTCGCTATCACATTGTCTACAGGACCCAGGCTACAGTGTCTCTTAATGGTATTCACCTTGTTGAACTTCTCCACATTTTATTGGGTTAAATAATAAAAACTGGTACGGTCAGTTATGATCACAATGTTACAATGACTACACTCTCCTGGCATGGTCAGTTATGATGTTACCATAACACCACTGTCCTGGCACGGTCAGTTATGATCACAATGTTACCATGACACCACTCTTTCAACGCTGGGTTATCCTTCCCCTGTCCTCCTGAATACAAGACAATGCGGCTCAACCAGGCCTGAGAACCCAGCGGCCTGAGAACCCAGCGGTCTGAGAACCCAGCGGCCTGAGAACCCAGCGGTCTGAGAACCCAGCGGCCTGAGAACCCAGCGGTCTGAGAACCCAGCGGTCTGAGGACCCAGCGGTCTGAGGACCCAGCTGTCTGAGAACCCAGCGGTCTGAGAACCCAGCGGTCTGAGAACCCAGCGGTCTTGAGAACCCAGCGGCCTGAGGACCCAGCGGCCTGAGGACCCAGCGGCCTGAGGACCCAGCGGCCTGAGAACCCAGCGGTCTGAGAACCCAGCGGTCTGAGGACCCAGCGGTCCCTCTAATGAGGGAGTAAATATTACAGTGTCCCATTATTATCATCTGGGCATTCAAGTGAGTGCCGTTATCTGGCTGTTAGAGCACAAAGGAGTGGTACCAGGTCCTGATCTGGGAGTTCAGAACCTGTTCCATGTAAGCACACTGTGCCAATGCCCCCTCATACACGGTCATTGCAGTTGGTCTCTTGATAGGCGTTTGTCTTGATATGTGTACGAAAGGGAACCACGGTCACCGGCCAAATCTGTAACGGCAATGTTTGGGCCCAGCCCCTGTCTGCTTGAAAAAGAAAGAAGCCCTGCTTGTCCTGTTCCTGTCTCTGTATTAACACGACCTGTGGCTCTGACACGGACTGTGCCGTTTGATTGGAGGGAGGGCGGGGAGGCAACCAACGGCTGTGTCTCCTCAGTGACCCCCGAGTCTCTGTGCTGCTTTTAATTATCTGTCAAACAGTCTATTGAGAACTAGCCTAATGGGTAAAACTATGCTGGAATTACCAAATAGACTTCTTAGCCTTTGGACTCCGCTAAGGGAATTTTGGAAGGGCTGTTGCTGGTTTCAGAACACATGGGGGACATTCCACTTTAAGTGGATCGAGATATCGGTAGGAACCTCTGTAATAGTGTAGCTTTATGTTAACTCAAATGAGCATCTGGCTGTTAAACAAAGGGGATGAACTATGTTTCTAAATGTGGAAAACAAATTGTTCTTCTAGGATGTCATGAAAACAAGTTGCCGTTGGGGTTACATCCTGAACCATGCCTGTTGTTTCACTGTTGTTGCAGCCTTTGTTACGCGGGGTTTTCCTTGACAACAGAATATTCCAAGCCCAGGTACCGTTGAGCGTTAAACGAGCAGTGAATGTTAGTGACAGTGCATGTGATGGAGAGAGCACGTGAGTGAGGTCTTTGGTGTCATTGCAGCTTGCAGCCTAATAACTGCTATCAAGGTTGAGCACCGCACTATAGAGTGATCAAGAGGTCCTTTTCATCACGGCGATTGTAGCCTTGGCAACCAACTGTTGTGGTTCTCTGGCTGGCACACGGCTGGCGACATCGAATCTCAAGTGGCTCAAGGTTTCCTCGCTCTCGCTTTCTTTTTACCCCCTCCTTTTTCTCTCATCTCTGTGACTCCTGGTTTCTGACTCATGTGATCCCGACCGGACTGTTGCCCCCGGAGGCAGGCGCCCCCGGAGGCAGGCACACCCAGAGGCAGGCACACCCAGAGGCAGGCACACCCAGAGGCAGGCAGGGAGGTGTCCTGGGATACTGAGGCTTACTCTTTTTCACTTTAAAGAAGTATTTTGACAGCATCGATTCAAATCCTTGACCTCTCGTGTCCTACACACTCCCACACTCTCATGTCCAACACACTCTCATGTCCTACACACTCTCATGTCCTACACTCTCGTGTCCTACACACTCTCGTGTCCTACACACTCTCGTGTCCTACACACTCCCACACTCTCATGTCCTACACACTCTCATGTCCTACACACTCTCGTGTCCTACACACTCCCACACTCTCATGTCCAACACACTCTCATGTCGTACACACTCTCATGTCCTACACACTCCCACACTCTCGTGTCCTACACACTCTCGTGTCCTACACACTCTCGTGTCCTACACACTCTCATGTCCTACACACTCCCACACTCTCATGTCCTACACACTCCCACACTCTCGTGTCCTACACACTCCCACACTCTCATGTCCTACACACTCTCGTGTCCTACACACTCCCACACTCTCATGTCCTACACACTCCCACACTCTCGTGTCCTACGCACTCCCACACTCTGTGCGTGTGCGTAGCCTCAGTATGTTTGACTTGGACGTGTTGAACGGCCTGTAGGGGACACTCTTCCCGCTGGTATGCATGTGAAATCACACCACCCCAGAGCCGTAAAAGGGACATTGCCTGGTTGGGATATCGGGTGTCCTGATATGATTCGCTGTGCTAAGTAAAGACCCCACGGTGCTGACCTTAAAGAGTGTCTGGGCTTTCCAGATTAACGTCCCGTCCTCTTTGGTAAAACAACATACCAAATCAATAATGTATGTCTCTTCTGATAAGGACTAAAATGGCGGATGTTACTAATCCTGCATACAAATGCTACAGGCTCAGAGGCTTTTCTCGCCGAGTGGCAGAGCGAGGGGTGTTTGTGCAGGTGAGCAGGCCTCTCTCTCTTCAGGAGGCCGCTCTCTTATGTATCCATATAAAACGTTTTACCTTTAACCTCACAGTTGATTTACATTCGTTTTTTTGTTGAAAGTGATTTTTAAGTGGTTCCATCTGCTGCTCATTGAATTGCCAGTTATATAAAACGACGTTCGGCCCTCTTCTGTGTTAGGTGGAATAGAGCAGCTTTCCTACACACTCTGTCTGGCTTACAGACACCTATTGTTGTAGGGATCTGTTTTACTCAAGGTTTACTGTTTGTTCTGAAGTTATACAACCTGCGGGCTTAAGTAGTTGATATCTGAATCCAACTGCTTCTCTGTAGGAAAAAGTCACCTTTAAAGTTGGTGTCTGGAACCTTTGCGATTAACCCCCAAAAATATTTGGAACCCTCCCCTTATGGGATGAAAGTGTAATATGTGAAAGTGTAATATTTTGTTTAAATGTGCGTAAGTAAGTAGAAGTTTGTCTTGACATAGTACACCGTTTTTGGGTGCTGTTTTGGCTTGAGATCTCAACTTTTACAACTAGTGTCCAAAAAATGTGCACTGCTTCTTTTATATTTTATATTGTTGTAATTCAGTAATTCTCTGTAAGAGAAACAATGGTCTCAGAATAATTTCCCTGTACAGTTAAATAAAAATTAAACAATGCTTTCCTGCCTGTGGTCCAGTGTGACTCGTTTGGTAGAGAATAGAGCTAGCAGTGCCAGAGTTGTGGGTTCGATTCCCACCCGTTTGAAATGGTTCAAGTGTGACTCGTTTGGTGGAGAATGGAGCTAGCAGTGCCAGAGTTGTGGGTTCGATTCCCACCCGTTTGAAGGAGTATGAACATGCTTGCTCATATTGCCTCAAGTGGCTCTGGCTAATGAGGATCGGATGCCATGTTTAGGTATTCAGCCTGACACCTGAGTTCTTACCCGGGACCACGCTACACCCCACAGCCTGTGTTCCTGTTCCTGTTTGACATTTTGTTTTGTGTGCCAGGATCTCAAAGGTGTTATGCCGAGGGGCAGTTTCACGATTTTAAGACTTCATTGAGTGTGGTTTTGACGGTCGCTAACAGCAGTCTTCTCTCCTCTTGCCTCCATTAGGAACAGACCGTCAGGAAAACACACAGCTTGAGGCCCGCCTCCTCCTGTTCCTCCCTGTTCAGCCAGCCTCACACCGTCCTCTCAGCTGCCTTCTCAACCCAGGTTAGTGTGTGTGTGTGTGTGTGTGTGTGTGTAACGCTGATCTACTTGTCAGTGGATTAGCTTCAGAATAGAGAGGCCTAGCTAGCTGCTAAATCTCTCTCCTAGACATCATCGATCCCTGGTCCCCAAAGCCTGCAGTCCACAGCAACCCCATTTATTAGCCCGGCTCCTCTGGACGTGTGTGTGTCTGTACTACAGCTCTTTGCCTGTGTGTGCATCGGTGTTACTTCTGATTGCTTGTTGCCATGGGGAAATTGTTACGGAGTGGAGTTTCCTTGTTTCTCCTTCCTGAGATCATTTAATGTTGAGCTGAGAAACCATGTTCTGAGAGAGGTTCCATTGAAAGATGTGAGATAATGCTGAGACCAGCTGATCTATAATGTCCACATCCAGGCGTGAGGCCCCACCCCTCCAGAAACAACTACACTTCCTGGTTTCTACTAATCCTGCTCAACTTAACATTTGTATCTCTCTTTAAATGTTTCGGTCATTTGTGCCACATGATGAGACAGGTATTTATTTATCTTGTCCACGACGCAGAAAATCAACACAAGAAATAGATTACGGGAGATGGAACTATTATACTATGGGGTTATCTGGGTTTTCTGTTCATTGCTCGTTTGGTTTATCGTTAGCCGCTGTCGGATGGGTAGAATCATGTCTTCTGTGTCCTGCAGAAGAGGGATGCAGAGGACCTTCCAACACAGCAGGCAGTTGGACTGGTCCGTACTGAGAATCGTCAACGCTGTAGATGCTGTTCAATTCAATAAAGGACATAGTTAAGTGACCGATCAGAATATGTGTGGATATTTCAGCAGGAGAACAGAATATTTCAGTAGTGGTCGGCACTTTAGCTGGTCGTTCTTCTTCTCTTGCACCTTGTTTGTTGGTTTTCTTTGTGTGTTTGTTCTGTATTAGGACGTATGTGTTCCAGTCAGTGTTTTCGGAAAAAGTATTGTGAGCTTCTCAGACAGGAAGCAGAGTTACAATCGCTTGTCTCTGGTGTTTAATTTTACCTTTTTTGCAAGGTATCAACAAAAATAAACGATTGGAGGCATGGTTGTATGGTTTCAGCTACCTAAGTCATATTAAACGGCTAAACCCTAGTCCGATCTTCAATGTATTTTTATTTAACCAGAACTATAGTCAGATAAAGCCATTTGAATCTGTGATGTTGATGTTTAGGCCTAGCATTAGGTGCGCTAATAGCTTGGGCACATAGAGGTGCTTAAAACGCAAGAGTAATTAGCACCTTGTTTCCTCTGAGAATATGTGAACAATGCCGGGCTTCACAATGACAGTGACACTAAGGCTTACAGAGAATATCAGACAGCCTGACGGGCAGAACACAATGCTGTTCACAACAGTCAAGATAATGGTTACAGAGAATATCAGACAGCAAGACAGGCAGAACACAATGCTGTTCACAACAGTCAAGATAAGGATGAGGCTTAGGGGTATTTATTTGGAGCAATGTAGGAAGCCTGAGAGATATTCTGTGAATTGCCTCACAATCAGACATGTAGGAGTGGGGAAGACTCTGTCCCCTTATGGAGAAACACTGACGGCTTTTTAAAACGGAATTACAGCTTGAACTAGGTTTTGTAACGTAAGGACCGTAGATTGAGCTGAGATCAGCAGATGGGTAGAAATACGACATGGTCGTTTGTATAGACATTTTCTAAAGCCTGCTTGTTGGAAGAAGAGCCTGATAATGGAGGCATGGTAAGGGGAAGGTAAGGGGAGTGTGTTAAGGAAAGTGAAGCATCAGAGGTCACTAAAGTGAATTGCAGTAGAGGGAAATGGGGAGAAAAATTTGAATGAAAAGCAGTGAGGCATTGAAGAGCCAAAATGAATTGGCGGTTTCTCCCGGTTGACACAATTAAAAGGAGCAAAATGGTGCAACTGTAATTCGCAGGGCTCCAAAGCAGAGCCAAAGTGACAGGTTCTTTGAGCTTGTACCGTACTCTTGCTAGTGCCAAGTAGTGCTTTTTTAGGGTTTTTCTTTTCTCGTTTTGATTATTGAAAAGTAATGGTGATTTTTATGTCTTTTTGTCAGTATGAAAAAAATACATTTCTGGGGTTAGAGTTCCATTTTGCCTACAATGCATATTGTAATTTCCCTTTCTGTCTTCTCCATGATATCCTGTTTGATGCTGTGAGAAAGACTCAATTAAAAAGTACAAAGATATAGTGATATATAACTGGCTTTCCGGTCGTTGACCGAGTATAATTTGACTGAGTAAACCCAACGAGGTTAGGGTAGGATTCTTGGTTTATTGTGTCGATGTGTCATGGCCATATTATCAACATTATTTTAGACGCTGCGCCAAAATAAAAGCAGTAAGCTTTCTGCTTCTGTAAACTATCCTTAATGGTGACTTTCTATGGGGGACGGAAAGAAATCCAGTCAAGTGTTTAAAATGAATTTGGAAATATCAATGCTCTTCGAATGCGAGAAGTCATACAAGAAACACCTTATCAGCGGTTTTGCTGCTAACAAGCTCGTTTGAAAGCAACGAGGAGAAAACGTTGGGACTGTAAAGCACAGACCAGCAGTCTGTTGAAGACATTCTAGGTGAATGATCTGGTTTCCCAAGACACCAGGTGGCCAGACGTTCTGTCTGTCTTGTGGTGCCCGGTAATGGCTCCATGTCATGGTCTGAGGGTGCAATTCAGAAGCACAGATTTGACTTCATCTTGCTCTACAGTACCTTCAGGAAAACGACCAACTGACCAAAAACATTCTTATTTTAAGCAGCGCTATGGTAACCCCAAAACACTAATCCATATGTCAGCAGAAGGAATACACCTCCACAGATACAGACTGTCCGCCTCAGAGACCGGACCTCAACAGTGATAGAATGAAGGACTAGCCAAAGTCAAACCAGGAGTTATGACAAAACCAAGATAATTGTTTACGTTGTGCATTCGTCAACGCTAAAAAAATACTGACTGTTTTAAAAACAGGTATTTTGACTTTTTTTTGCTTCTTTGTGTACTGTAATCTTAGTGTTTTTTTAACTCACTCTGCTTTGGGCTTCTTTGGGTACTGTAATCTTAGTGTTTTTTAACTCACTCTGCTTTGGGCTTCTTTGGGTACTGTAATCTTAGTGGTTTTAACTCACTCTGCTTTGGGCTTCTTTGGGTACTGTAATCTTAGTGGTTTTAACTCACTCTGCTTTGGGCTTCTTTGGATACTGTAATCTTAGTGTTTTTAACTCACTCTGCTTTGGGCTTCTTTGGGTACTGTAATCTTAGTGGTTTTAACTCACTCTGCTTTGGGCTTCTTTGGGTACTGTAATCTTAGTGTTTTTTTTAACTCACTCTGCTTTGGGCTTCTTTGTGTACTGTAATCTTAGTGGTTTTAACTCACTCTGCTTTGGGCTTCTTTGGGTACTGTAATCTTAGTGGGTTTTTTAACTCACTCTGCTTTGGGCTTCTTTGGGTACTGTAATCTTAGTGGTTTTAACTCACTCTG
>JACXGK010015782.1:0-10020 GCA_016801125.1 Novumbra hubbsi | reverse complement strand
CTATGAGCCTCAGACACCCACCCACTCATTGACCTGGTCCACTCTATGAGCCTCAGACACCCACCCACTCATTGACCTGGTCCACTCTATGAGCCTCAGACACCCACCCACTCATTGACCTGGTCCACTCTATGAGCCTCAGACACCCACCCACTCATTGACCTGGTCCACTCTATGAGCCTCAGACACCCACCCACTCCTCAGCACACTGCAAATAAAATGTATGGCTGTTTCTTAAGTTCTCCAGAGCCTTCACTTTCTCCATCTCCCTCTTTCATTTTCACAGGCTTTGTTTTAGACTTTGAATTGTTTTGAACCTCTCCTTGTTTCTTGGTTTCCCCTCCCTCTGTGTGTACCCCCCCCCCCCCCACACACACACACACTCTCTGGGTCTAATGGCACACACGCCACATAAAACACAACCACACTGTTTTCCTTCTCCCATATTTCAAAGCTGCACAAAACATGAGGCTCATTCCAAAAACACTAGCAATTCAGGGCTGCTCCAGACCCTATTGTCTCTCTCCACTTATCTCTCCCCCAATTCTCTCTTTTAGTCTCTTCCCATCTCCCCTTGCTTTCTCTCTAATGTTCTTCATCCCCTCCACCCTCCCCTTGTCAACCTCTCTCTGTCAACCCCATTCGTAAGACGGAGAGTGTTTTTTTCTGTATTGCAGGAATGCTCAGGACATTCTTCCTGGGATTGGATTGGGAAAGGCATTGCCATCAAATAGGATTAGCAGCAGGAGAGGAAAGAGAGGGGAGAGCTAGAGAAAGGAAGAGGAACGGAGAGAAGGGGAGATAAAGGGAGAGAAATGGAGAGAAAGGGAAAGGAAGGAAGAGGAAGGGAGAGAAGGGGAGAGGAAGAGAGAGAAAGGGAGAGAAAGGGAGAGGAAGGGAGAAAAGGGGAGAGGAAGAGAGAGAAAGGGAGAGAAAGGGAGAGAAGGGAGAGAAAGGGAGAGAAAGTGAGAGGAAGGGAGAGAAGGGAGAGAAAGGGAGAGAAAGTGAGAGGAAGGGAGAGAAAGGGAGAGAAAGTAAGAGGAAGGGAGAGGAAGGGAGGGGTGTAGAAACAAAACAACTCCGTGCAGGACTAGAGCCAAAGCGGTCATGCTCATTCTCACCTGAGAGACACTTTTGTATTAACTGAATCCCCAGAGGCTTCACATCAGTTACTTTTATAAAACCACGCCTGGACTTTCACCACCAGTGTTGCAACACACAACCCACAGTAAAGGAACAGGCATGAAACTACTGTCATTCCAACATTAAGTCGAACCACCTCTACTCTCCTCACCACACTCACAACTCGCACCTCCATCAGTAAAGCAGTCGTTCTGTAGCCCTCTGCCCCCCCCCCCCCAGACCAACCACGTCCCCGACCTCCATTAAATGACCGGGTTTCTCTCCCCGCCTCTCGGAGTCCTATAAACCACACATCCATCCTCCAACACATGCTTTTAACATTAACTTGGGCGTCTGGCAGAGCGGACATTCCTGGCTCTCCTGCTCTATCATTTGTGTCTCTCCTCATTCTGCCCTCCATTCGTTGTTCTCCTAATACAGCCCCTTCGAAGTTCACAGGAGCACGAATGACAGCTAGTGATTTCAACGACAGATTTAGCACACCAAGAAGGAACAATGGCAACACTGTGGTCAGTGGAAACAGTCGAGGTACACATGAATGACCAGCGGCTGCGCTAATGATCTGTGTTGTTGTTGTGTTCTCACCCGCTAATGAACTGAACTTGACAGATGCTAATGTAAAGCCTGGTGCTGCCGGCTGCTCCTTCCACCCTGCCGTCCTCCCTCTTTCCACATACTCTCTTTCACTTAGAAGTGGACAAAAGTTGTGCGTCATTAAGTTAAGAAAGTTGTAATAAAGAGTAATACCTTCAGCAGGGTTGCCCAGGTGAGTGTGTCTGTCTGCAGCTCAGGTATTCCCCAGGAGGAGTGTGTGTGTGTGTGTGTGGCTGTTTCTGTGCCGGTCTGCCAGGTAGCGAAGCAGCATATATAGAGCAGGAAGCCAGACGGTGACAGACTTTAGCCTCCCAGCCCCTCTCTCTCTCTCCCTCTCTCCCTGTGTGAGTCAGCCTGATCCCGTCTGAGAACTCCTCTTTCACAATAAAAGCTACTTTTTCTCAATAAAAGCTTGGCAACATGACTCACTGATCTTGAGACTTTCCATTCAGACGTTTCCATTCAGACGTTTCCATTCAGAACACGGGCAAAAGATGGAACGTAATAAAGCAAGTGACAGGTAGAAGGAGATAGTGTGTTTCCCTCAGAGACTGTGTCTGTCATTTCGGTGGAAGTGTTCTTGGCAAAATAAACCAGTTATGTGTTTCCTATTTCTGCGTAGGTGTTTAATGTCTATTTTCAGGCAGGCTTCTGTTACCTATCCCATCTTCCTCTCTGTGGCTGTAGATGATTCATGAAAGAGCAACACAGGGGTTTATGGAGGAGGGCTCAGTCTTTTCTTCAGAGGCGAGTCACAACCGTCAAGTCTGTGAAAGAAAGGTTCACTTACGTTGTGAACTCTGACTTAGCAGTATGTCACAGACACTAAGCAGTTCTGTTCACTCTGTCCAGTTCCTTCGGGGGAGGTTGTGTCTAGGCATTTAGGGTGTCAGGATGTGATTCTGAGCCGAACGCATATCGCTTCTGACACTTACAGTGCATGTCTCACGCCAGGACAAACATCTGGGTGGCAATTACAGTCCGTGTTTGATTGACTTAACGTGGAAACAATGTGCGTCTGAACCGTGTGTCTGGCTGCTAGGGCATCTCTGTGTTTAGCGTACCATCCTCTCTCCAGGGAAACAGACCCTGAACACTGGGGGCCTCGGAGGTCCATTTCCGTACTGTCAACTGACAGGCACATGCTCCTCAGTATCTCTCCCTCTCTTACTCCCCCTTTCTCCCTTGACCTCTCTTCCTTTTGTTTCTCTGTGTCTGTAGCTCCCTTTTACAACCATGTTTACCTCTCTCTCTTTTTCATATCCCTGTATTATAACAGTCAGCTCCACTAACTATTTTCCTTATTTGGAAACCAGCTTCGTTCTCTGCTGGTCACAATAACACAAGATGGCCAATCCAGAGCCCAGCTACAGCTCCCTCAGCCAATCCAGAGCCCAGCTACAGCTCCCTCAGCCAATCCAGAGCCCAGCTACAGCTCCCTCAGCCAATCCTCCAGTTGGCCATGTCCTTTTAAGGCCGGCCCACATCTCATGAAGCCTAGGGGATTTTTGAGGTATTATTCAGTCTGTCTGCTTTTTAAACACATAGTGGGGCATTCTCACTCCTTTATTTGTTTCTTGTCTATTCATATATGTGATTCTGTTATTAGATATCGAGGAAAAGGGAGGCGGTGTGCTAAAATAGCAGTGGGTCACGTGTGCTACAGAGGCCCTTCCCGCTCTCTGTCCTCTTGGTTTCATTTAATTCCACTTATCTTTTAAGACAGTTTTCCATTCTCTGCCTTGTCTCTGGCAGACACATTTATTCATGCTCACGCTCACGCTCACTTATTCACACTCACACATTTGGGAGCGACGAATGTTATCATTCAGAGAGCTGATAAGCACACACATTCTCGCTTACATCATGGGCATGACATTAACGAAATGCCTCATGTATTGAACGTAAACCTCAGGAGTGTCTTGAGCTTGCCAGGCAGTTCATAATGAAGTAACAGGGTTCGGTGTGTAGACACTCAGGGCTATACGCCTATCCCTAACGTACGTTTCCCCGCCTTCCATAAAACCACACTCCTCTACAAGAAAGTGATTGTTAATGCGCCATTAGAGAGTTTACAAGCTACACCTCATAAAGAATCAAGGCCTCTGTTGGTTGTGAATGCAGCTCTGAGTCAAAGTACAATATGGGACAAAGCCTGGCACAACCACAACCTTAGGAAAGAACATCCCATAAACACAATCCTAAACGCAAATTATCGTAGGATGAACATATTGGTCGGAATGTGGACCGCACTAATCCACTTTGGTTGCATGTGGTCCGGTTGACAGTTTGTTAATGTTTACCAGTCATACTGCAGTTTGTGTGTGTAAACGTCTCGCAACGAAGCAGAGTAAGGTAGTCCGGTTAATAGTTCGTTAGGGTTTACCAGTCATACCACTGTTTGTAAATGTCTCACAACGAGGTGCACAGTAAGGTAGTCCGGTAGATATTTTGTTAAGGTTTACCAATCATACCGCATCATACTGTGTGTAAACGTCTCGCAACGAAGCACAGTAAGGTATTCCAGTTGAAAGTTTGTTAAGGTTTACCAATCATACCACTGTTTGTGTGTGTAAACGTCTCACAACGAAGCACAGTAAGATAATCCGGTTGATAGTTTGTAAATGTTTACCAATCATACCTCTGTTTGTGTGTAAAAGTCTCGCAACGAAGCACAGTAAGATAGTCCGGTTGATAGTTGTTTAAGGTTTACCAGTCATACCACTGTTCGTAAACATCTCACAACGAAGCACAGTAAGATAGTCCGGTAGATATTTTGTTAAGGTTTACCAGTCATACTGCTGTTTGTGTGTGTAAACGTCTCACAATGAAGCACAGTAAGGTAGTCCGGTAGATATTTTGTTAAGGTTTACCAGTCATACTGCTGTTTGTGTGTGTAAACGTCTCACAACAAAGCACAGTAAGATAGTCGGGTTGATAGTTTGTTAAGGTTCACCAATCATACTGCAGTTTTTTGTGTGTAAACTTCTCGCAACAAAGCACAGTAAGGTAGTCCGGTTAATAGTTTATTAAGGTTTAGCAATCATACCACTGTTTGTGTGTGTAAACGTCTCACAACAAAGCACAGTAAGATAGTCCGTTTGATAGTTTGTTCATGTTTACCAGTCATACCTCTGTGTGTGTAAACGTCTCGCAACGAAGCACCGTAAGAGAGTCCGGTTGATAGTTTGTTAATGTTTACCAGTCATACTGCTGTATGTGTGTGTAAACGTCTCGCAACGAAGCACAGTAAGGCAAACAACTATTTCAAGGTCTCAGAGAGAGTGAGGTAACTGATTGAAATGCTACCCATTACATTTATAAAAATTGTAGGAATATTTTGGTAGTAGTGGTTTCTGTGTGGTTTCCTTATGTATTGTCTAATAAAACCTAATTAAACAAATGTAATACTTTATGAAGCATTACTTGGAGTATGCGTCAACATTCCAAAGCGTAAGTCACAAAATCACATCTGAAATTACCTCTGAGTAGATAAAGACTCAAATTATCCAGGCACCTCTGTAAACAGTTTATGGTTTATGTGTGTAAGCGAAAAGAGAGAGAATGAGCGCCTGGGTTAAAATCATTTGTAACCAAACCGTTGTTGAACGTGGCCTTCGGTTTGTTTCAGTTGTTACCCTGACTACAACAACCTCAGGGAGGGTTAAAGTGGCCACAATCTTTTAATCACTGCGGTATGACAATTATGCAGCCGGCATGGGTTTGAATGGCGATGGGTCAGTCCACATGTAATTTAGAGCACATTTAGGGGATTAGTAGCTTCCGCATCTCTACCCCTCTGTAGGAGTCTTCAGACTGCACACACACACACATGGTGTCACTTACAACCAAGCAGGCTGTTGTTCTAAGCTCCTGCATGTTTGAGATTGGTAGACAGTGTGTGTGTGTGTGTGTGTGTGTGTGCGTGTCAGATAGAGAGACACTTTTAGTCAGGAATGGGAGTTCATGGATGCTAAAAAGATGATGGGTGCCACATGGCGAGGTTGGGACCATTCATAGCCATTTGCTAGTGGCACTTTGACACATAACAGGCACCTCTGACCCCTGACCCCTGTCAGATAATGGTTGCCCTGTCTGCCAGGTGGCCCACAGGTTCCACTTCCTCCTCCATGGAAACACAGAGCCCAATCATGACTGTGCTGACGGTCTAGTTTGTTCTTGTATTTCTCAAGTCTGATCAGCTATTACAAAACCAAACACACACACTGCTCTCCTTTTTTCTTTTGTTCACCTCTAATCTATCTTTCCCATCTTCTGCTGTTGATCTCTATTCTCTTTAATTCGGGTTCCTTTCCTTCTATCTCTGTTTTTCTTCCTCTTTACTCTTTTCCTCCCACTGTACGTTCCCCATGATCTCTGTCCCTCTGTCTCTCTCTCAGAAGCTGGTTGGTGGTCAATTTACGGTAGGATTTATGAATCTGGAACCGTGATGTGTCATCAACTGTCTGACAATGATAACCCTTCCACCCCAACTCTGCCAGGGGTCCTGAGGGGAACTTAAGCATTATTTGGCCATCACGGTGAGAGGCTGACAGTATGCCCCGTAACAACCTCATAATCAACAACCTGTTTTTAGACTCACCAGAACTCCACTTTACAACCACATTTCCACCAGCCTTTAATCAGGGTTTCAGTTACTAAGGTTATGGTTTTGTTATGTCATGTTTTTATGTTTAGGTTGTGAGCACGTTATGACAAGGCACTGTTGAGGTTGTGTACATTGTTGGTCTGTGCTTGACTCTGATGCTTTTCACAATCCGTAATCCGTAGATAATTTAAAGCAAACAGGAAAATGAAGACTGATGAAACCTCTCACAGAAGGTTTGCCAGAGAAGGCTCAACAGCAGATAAAGAGAAAGCAGTTTCAAAAATTAATATGAGCAAGAGAATTTAAACTGTCAGATTTTAACTCACTGTTCACTGAAACAGTGATTAACACATACAATGTTTTCAGGTTTAATTGCTGCTTGTGTGTTTGTTGACGCCCACCCACAGATCATGGTTTGGGATATAATCTAATGCTGTTCCCATGCAGACCCACCAAGGCTCCTCTCGGAGGTTCAGCCCACAGTTTTGAAAACACTGGAATATAGCAAATGTTGGCAGTAATGAACAGCATGAGAATTATGAAACTGAAGATGTGCCACACAGAATTTCAGTTAAACTCAGACACTGGTTCCACAAAAGTTTCTTTGCTCCTACTAGCAGAGACATTTTATGGTCCAGATGTTCCCATGCACACCCTAAAAACGGGTCTGATTTGCGTGTTCCAGATGTCCCTATGCACACCCTAAAAACGGGTCTGATTTGCACGTTCCAGATGTTCCTATGCACACCCTCAAAACGGGTCTGAGTTGCACGTTCCAGATGTTCCCATGCACACCCGAAAAACTGATCTGATTTGCACGTTCCAGATGTTCCTATGCACACCCTAAAAATTGGTCTGATTTGCACGTTCCAGATGTTCCTAGACCAGTGTGATATGGTTGTATACATGGTTGTGCGTGTCCCTTTGAACCCCTGTTGAGCCTAGAACGTAAATCCGGAAAGAGCAAACAGATTCTCTCCAAAATGGCAGCCCAGTGATCTCCCAGATAACATTGCTCAAAGCAGAGTGATTTATGACCTGCCTCATGGCATGGAAACTGACCCAATAACCTTTTATGTCTTAATAACATTGACCTTTATAAACCACTTTAAGACTTTAAGACTCACCCAGACTTTCCTTCAACTTTATCTCTTAACTGTGTCTCTATTTGTCTATTTGTCTCTACCAGTCATTCATAGCACACACTGACTGACATTAGACTGACTGGCTGAATGACTGGGTGGCTGGCTGAGTGAATTAATGAGTGTATGGAATACTGCCAACATTATGGTTTTGAAATATGCAAAACTTGTTTACCATCATGGATCGGGGATGTACATGTGTGGATTGTATGTTGTGTATTTATGGATCACGGTTTACAAGGATGGATTGTATGTTGTGTATTTATGGATCACGGTTTACATGTGTGGAATGTATGTTGTGTATTTATGGATCACGGTTTACATGTGTGGATTGTATGTTGTGTATTTATGTATCATGGTTTACATGTGTGAATTGTCTGCTGTGTATTCACAAATCATGGCTCACATTGGTGAGTTGAAAGCTGTGAATACAAAAATTTTACATTTGAGAGGCCTACGTCATGATTGAGAAGCCTATGTCATGTGTGAGAAGCCTATGTCATGTGTGAGAGGCCTGTGATTCTATACTCCATCCTTTTGGAACAGCACAATAATACCACTTCCGGTCTTCTGAACCAAATACTTTAGGTAAATCAGAACCACACCGTGTATAGTACGGTCTATTAAAAAAATCAGTTAAAGCACAGTCCAAGTTACCTTATTGGCCGTGGTGGAATGGAGCTGTTGCGTGATGGAGACAGAGAGCCAAGATAGTGGGGTCATAGTTTCCATTAAATCCCAAATGGATTCACTGCAGTTACGCAAAACTACTAATTCAGAAGCTAAATTAAAGTTAAATCAAATCCAGCTAACATAAAAACAGGACTTTTACATTAGATGGAGTAAAAGTCACACAACAGGATCACTGTTCAATGGCCACAGACTTACTGCCGCTGAACTGCCTCTTCAACATTGTGCAATGGCACGCACGTTATAGTTCTCAGGACGTTTACCAAAGAGCAAATGAGAGGCAGTGAACTCTACAGTGAGATCAGAGGTTACTTTTCAATAGTGGCCAGGGCCCCAGCGTCAATCATAATCATTATAGTATTTTGACATGTCCATTTTGCTACAACCATCTCTTATAGCTACAACTTCTAAAGGAGAGTCAAAGAGCAGGACATGCATCCTCTGATTTACTGACCACTTAGGCACGCCATGTTGCTTCTTATCATGCTGCTTGCTTAGCCAGGAAGTGAGTCAAAACAATTACTGTAGGGAGAAAGCTCCGCCTACTCTCCACTCCCATTGGCATGTGGCACACTGACCTGCTGCAAAGTGTCACTAGAGCTCTGAAACGGATCCTGCCAATCACCCGTTTCCTAGTCCTGGCAATACAATGTCAATGTGCATCACCCACTGAAGACTGTGGGTCACGACCTCCTTTCGACACACCCACCAGAACTCCGCCGACACCTCCAAAGGTCACCAGGGGATTGAAAGTGAGAGAACGTCTAGGTTAGCAAGACAAAGGGCACTGACCCCTGGGTAATGTCAGGGGTGCTGTTTTTACTGGGTAATGACAGAGTCAATGTAGTGGAGGAAGAGGACAGTCCAGTGTCCCTCGGTACACTTCACAGAGGAGCCCTGATGGTTCTTGTCAGGCTGGCTGGGGATGCATGTCTGATGCAGGCAGAACCTCCAGCTGACAGAACAATGTGAATGTGACCACACATTACTCGGATCCCTGCATGACTTCACCCACACCGACAACCAACAGGAATCTGTTCATATCACACCCAGGAAGCCTCGACCAGATCAGAACCAGACCAGACCAGAACCGGACAAGACCCAGACATATGACCCGCAACAAAACCTTGACCCAGACCAGATCAAAAACAGACCAGATCAGAAACAGACCAGACCAGACCCACCCCTCAGTTCTTTACCTGTAATGTTCTGTCTCCTCTATTTCCACCGCTCTGGAAGCATAGAGGACACAATGTCAACATTAAGCAAGAGGTACACAAAGAGGCATCCAATAAGAAGCCGAAACGAAACACACATGCCCCATACGATGAGAACACGAGCCCACCACGTCCTTCATGCTCCACATGCACCCAGCTCAGACCACAAGACAACCAGAGCATCTCTCTCGTAACCTGACCGGAAAGATGTGCTGTCGGTCAAGCCTGTACACACGTAAAAACAAGAAAAGCACAAACAAAAGTTCCATAACGGAACGACACCCAATGCCTGGGATGAAACACGGGAGCAAGCCGGGTCTTGGGTCGTTGGTCCCTTTCGCGCACAGGAGAACCAAAGGACAAAAGCCAAACACACAAATCTGCTTCAGCCACAGAGCAGCTGCCAGGCCGGATTTGGAACACCACATGAGCGCCGTCACCATCACCAAGAGACCGGAATGCCTCTGTTCCCTGCGCCGGGATTCCCCTTTCCAGGAGCCGAGGACACCCAGATTCCCCACCCACTGTAAAACACTTACTAATGGAGTCATGGTGCCGGATTAATCAGGCATTACATGTGAGGGCAGTGGGACAGGAGGGTAGCAGTGGGACAGGAGGGTAGCAG
>JACXGK010015781.1:0-10020 GCA_016801125.1 Novumbra hubbsi | reverse complement strand
CCCCATTTGAAAGTTTGGGCAACAAAGGGCGGATGATCCTGCCTGATGTTCTTTCCCCCCAATGATGAGGTAAACTACAACAATAGCCAATAATCCTAGCCTGCTGGAATAGTTATGTTGTTTAACTAAAGCTTTTTATACATTCCTTTTGCACTGTGGCATTTTCTCATCAGTTTGAATCTGTTGATGAGGTGTTTCTGAATATGCTGACAGTATATGAGTATATGTGCTTACACGGTTCTCAAAGATATGCAATATCGATTCCTGTGAAAGTCATTGTCCTGTACCAATGAAATTAACATGCATCGCCATGTGGGTGCTATATATTGTGTATCAACTGATGTATTAAAACATGAAGTATTAAATTGTTTAAAATTCAGTGTCCACCATTATTGCCAACCTTTTTAACAAAAAGCTCTATAAATGTTTTGATAAAAAAATTCGGTCATGACATTCAATAATCAACTAACTGGATTCATTGTTTGTCTCTAAGTCCAATGAACATTGCTTTACATTTTTCTATGAACATAAATCAAAAAGCTCTTGGTCAGAGCACTGTGCTGAAGTACTGCTTTAAATCCTGTCAGCCATTTTTCAGGGAAGGATCTAAAATGTCTTCCGCTAGGACCCAGGATCGTTCGGCTCCACAGTGGGTACTTCCCCCGGCTCTGGCTCCCACAGAAACATTGGGGGTTGGTATCCTAGCACGCACTGAAAAGGTGTGAGATGGAGAGCGAAACAAATGAGAGAATTTTGAACATATTCTGCCCAGGCAACATAACGGCTCCAGTCATGTGGTGGCGTGATACCGTACAGACGGATCCCCTGCTGAAACAAGCATTCCCCCATCTGCATAGCAGTAGGGAGGTTAAACAGAGGAACCAGGGGGTACATCTTTGAAAACCGATCATTGATGACTAGAATGGTTGTGAAGCCAGGGGAGTCTGGGAGGTCAGTAACAAAGTCCATTGCGATGTGTGACCAAGGACGATGGGGTGTAGGTAAAGGTAGGAGCTTCCCGGCCGGTAGCTGACATAGACGTTTGTATCGAGCACAAATGGGACATAAGAGAACGTAATCACATACGTCATCTGCCAGGACGGACCACAAGAAGGTGCGAAAGATCAGTGCAGTAGTTTGCCCAATTCCAAGCTTAGGGAGGTCTGACAGTTGAGATCTTAAGTTACCGGGAATGTAACTCCGGTTATATGAGTGGAGCGTAGCCCCCTAGAGGCGTAGCTCTAGCGGTTTACCCATGCCGCATAGCGGCCAACTGAAAACAAAATGTACTAGCTCAGCCAATCGGGGCACACCTGCCACTATATCTGAGCGTCTGCCCTTCACACCACGTCCCGTTTTTCTTCAGCGAGAATGAACGGAGACCGGTCAGGGCATCATGTCTAGGGGGCTACGCTCCACTCATATAACCATTCCCGGTAACTTAAGTTATATGTCGTGGAGCTCTGCCCCCTAGAGGCGTAGCTCTAGCGGTTAACGACGGAGCGACGCAAGCCAAAAATGTACCCCTGCCGGCCCCAAAAGAACCCCCAGGTTACACTCTTGAATATCCACTCTCTCTAGGATAAGGAGAGTGGAATTTATCACATCCAATGCTGGTCTTTTCTAATTGAGAAAATTAGAAAAGCACCGTTGAGTGCTGTCAAGCGACGCCGCTTGGTAGCTGGCTCAACCACAGCCTCGTCAACAGTTGACAATCTGTCCAAATTATGCGCTCTGGAGCCAGCTCCCGTGCACGCAACTCGGCACAACCCGTCCGCCGTAGAAGCGGACCTGGTTGAAACCAGCAAGTTTGAGTTCTCAACTCTTGCGACAACGTCAGTCAGAACGCCGACTGATGAAAGTTTTCTCTTGTTCCCTTTTCCCGAAAAGGGACAAGAACGAGAGCAACCTTGCACGCAAGGAAAAACACCCTCAACTACAGGGCGGCGGCGACCAGGAATAGCCTTCTCGCCAGTGCCACTGCTCATAACCAAAGGTATCTTATTCGTTCCGGCTATTAGAGCCGGCGCGAGATAAGTAGCCAATGGAGTAGCTAAACTGTCCCCACACGGAAAGCGAAGCTAGTGTAAGTCGTTTAGGGACATCAGACCCTTTAGAATGACAAACACGTGAAACAGAATAAAAATTTACTTTTTTATTCTTGGTCAAGGGGGCCGTGCCGACAACAAAGCGCGACACTACCATCTCCTCAGAACTAGGTGTAAATGTGGGGGCTGAGGCGGCAACTGCGCCGTCCTCTGCCAACTCCACGCCTAATCAACACTTTCGTTTACTCGCCGGCCAAGGTCCATGGTCAAACTTTGGGGCGAATGAAAATGCAGGTAGACGTAGCCAGTGTGGGAACCTGCTGCTGGTTCGTCGCCGTTGTCGTGGTCGCCGTAGCCGAAGTAGCCAACTGCCGACGATGCCGCTGCCAGGAACCTTCCAGGAACGTGTGCAACCACACTAATGCGACCCTCAAAGATTTCTGTTTTGTTTTTCCATTGAATTGTTCACGTTATAGGTCACATTAAAAGTGTAAAGTGTAAACTAATGCACATTAGTTTGTCTGGTGTACATTTATTTTGTAGCAATGTGTTACATAAAATTAACATTTGCATTTTCATTTTCACATATTTTGTACATGGACAGTCGTGGCCAAAGGTTTTTAGAATTACATTATTTTTCAAAAATTCTTCTGCCTCCGTTTTTATATTGACAATTTGCATATACACCAGAATGTCATGAAAAGGGATCAGATGAATTGCAATTAATTGAAAGTACTTCTTTGCCATATAAAATGTACTTAAGCAGATACACCCTGCAAATGGGAAATAAATTATATCAAAAGGAACAATATGAAAGCAAGTTGCTAAGTTTACCTTGTGGCGGTTGAGGAAGTTTCAAAGGGGAAGCAAGGAGGAGGATCTCTCAATATGGTGGCGAAAGCCAATTGTATGCTCCAATCTAAGTGATGTAATAGACCTTCAAGAATGTAAGTGAAATGAAAAGCATTTCATTTCAAAATCAAAAGTTTTCAGGGCAGGTAAAAACGTATTCGAGGACTTCTACTTGTTTTCCGACTTCTCTTCAAATAACTTTGAGGGTCTGATCGTTTCAAAACGTACAGGTAAGATTATATCATTTAATGAACACATCATGTGTTGCTGACAAGTCTTGTCTTCTTACATACAAAAAATATTGTACAAACATTTACGTTCTCTGGTCTTGACATTTAATTAGGTTACCCACCGGTCTTTTTCACTTCTTACAGGGTACAAAGCCTCTACATGACTGTCCGTTTCAGCTTTTCTAAAGGGTTTGCTTGGGATGGTAAAACATTGTGAAAGTTTAATGCAGGCTTTTGGGTTCTCCGGAATAAATGGTTATAATAATCTGAATAATCCACCAACTGTCTCTCATCAACATCTTCTTCACTAGGAAGTGGCACTTTTGGTCAACTGGGTTTGTATGACACAGTAATTCCCAACATTATTTACTATTTATTATTATCTTATTTTCTTTCACTTGAAAATACATTGATGGAACCTGCAGTGGTATTCTGCTTGCCCCAGTCTAACATGCTGTGCTTGGGGAGGAGTTGATCATGCTGTTTGGTGAAGGTGTAGCTTTATTGGAAAGTCTGCATTACTGTAGATATACAGACATGGTCAAATGTGTTGGTACCCCTGCACAAAACATTAATAATACACAATTTGCTCTAAAATAACTTGTCACTGACAAAAATAATTGGCATTGATCATTGTTTATTTAAAATGTGTTAATAAAACGTAAATTTTGATTATCTATAAACATAATATTGTAAATAATAAAACAAATTAAAATGGCATGGAGCTCCATTGCTTTATTTTATGACAAACCAAAAATATGCAAGTATACATGATACACATCACGTTTTAGTAGAAATGAAACATTATTTCAATGGGCTATAAGGATTCCAGGAAAATTGTCTGCGTCTGTATTTCTGACATGTTCTGAGATTATAATGCATCATGTTTTAAATGTTGCTCCTTAAGTAGAGTCACTGAGCGGAGTGGGATGAGTTTAACATCTCAATCAGTGACAGCAGAATGAAGCTTGTGTGTATGAAAACTGCATCACAAGTGCATGTTTACTGCAACCCCCCCTCCCCGCACAGCGAAAATCAAAATAGAACGGAATAACATTATTTATGCATCTTGAACTTATGTTTTGTTGAATACACAATAGGGGAACCACCTTGAGATATTCTAATTCCAAGCTCAAGGTGGTTCCCCTATTGTGTATTCAACACAATAGAAGAACCACCTTGAGATATTCTAATTCCAAGCTCAACATGATGTTTATTTTTGACAGAAAACAGCGCTGTGTAAGATGGTTGATGTCGGACTATTAATCAGTTATTTTGACAGTCATACGCTGAGAAGAGTCTACCCAAACATTCTTTCCTCAGAATTCCTCAGAAAACAATTGCAAAACATTCCTCTGGAAGAGGAACAGGGAATTGTATAAAGGATTGTTTGCAAAAAAAGATGATTAAATCGATTTATTGTATTCCACAAAATATGAATTTGAAAGATGACACACCTGTACAGAGACTCAACAATAATAAAACAATTGTTGCTGAAGGGACATATAACATACAAAACCGAAAAACTGCATTATTTCTTTCAAAAACAGTAAAATATCAACAAAGATTCTTATTTTGGGGTCCCTGTATCTTGATGGGGGATCACATTATATAAAAATCCAAAATCAGATTTGATTCTGACCAGATTAACCTCTGAAAAAATGCGTAGGTTTTTTGATGAAAAAAGAAAAGAATGGTTGAGATTTTGAAGGCTTCTACATTACAAAAAGTAGGCTTCTATCTTCAACCTGTCTGGAGATATGAATAGAAATCTAACGTGTACACTTTTCTGTAATAAATGTTTTGGGGGAGTTACTACATTTTTCAGACAAGCCATAGAGTTGTGATGTCCCATGAAACAGTTGTGATGATTGCACTTGGAGTTTAGAGAATGTTAAGATTGTTTTGAAACACGTGCAGTACACATATTCAATTTTTCTCATTTGAGTGAGGAAAGTATCTTTTTAATTATTTGCTTTCTTAATAATCTCTCTATAACCCTCCATCAGATCAATCTGTCAATACTACCAGGACTCAATCAGGATGGTGTTGGCTCAATCACAAATGCTGGGCTTGGCCCTGGCAATCATCGGCTGGCTGGGAAGTATCATTGCTTGTGCTCTGCCCATGTGGATGGTGTTGACCCCCAAAGAAATCATCCCTGTCATGCCTCATGTCAAGGCTGGTCTATGGATGACCTGTGCGTCCATAAGCAAGGGTCCAACAGTTTGTTTGTCATATGAATCACTCCAAGGCCAGACCTCCACATCACTTCTCGATCTACATGCCGCGAGAGCTCTGATAGTCATCGCCATCCTTGCCGGGGTGTGTGCCATCGCGCTGGCCGTCATCGGGGGAAAGGGCACAAACATTGTGGGTGATGAGAGGGCCAAAGCCAAGGTCGTCATTGCTAGTGGGGTGGTCTTCATCATTGCTGCCCTTCTGGTCCTGGGTGTAGTCGGCTGGTTTGCCTATTCAATTATACATGTGGATGATCAAAATATAACCATGGTTATGAGTTTAGAGCTGGGAGCCTCGGTCCACATCGGCTATGGCAGTGCGGGGCTGATGGTTCTAGGAGGAATATTCCTCTGCCGCACCAGCCCACCCAGCTATGGGAGAAACCACAATGCCAACTATTCCAATGCGGGTGTTTCCATGGCCGCCAGCAGCTAAGAAAATTATTTTAAAGATAAACATAACATAACATAAATTAAATCGTTTCACGTGTTTCTTTTTTTACGGACACTTTTGCTACATTCCTTATGGTGATGTACTTTCTCAGTGTTGTGACTTTCAGATTTTGTATTATCTTAGAATTTTACACGTTTTACATTTTCTAAATACATCCCATTGTTTATGCAGTGCCGATGTTTTATTCTTAATACATAATTTGTCAGTGTATTTAGGTCAGAGTACCCCTTAGGCTGCCACTCAGCTGGTCATCTCAGCATCCAACTATGTGATTTTTATTCAGATTGGAGTTGTTATTGTGTTAGACCATTAACATGTGCTGTCTGTGTATAAAAATGTATGCCACTGTTAAAATATTAGGTTTGGTGCAGTGTAATTAGAAGATGAGTTATGTATGTTTTTTCTGTTTAAATATTAGGTTTGGTACAGTGTAATTGGATGTATGTTTTTTTAGTGCAAATCCTGTCTGTGTCAGGAGGTATACCTATCCAGATAAAATGTCCCATTAATAAAAAATTGTTTTTAATTATAATTGCATTTTTACCTGAGAAAAAAATCCCCTTCTGTTGCATAACTTTTTTTCGGGGTTGCAGAGGTTACTGAGTTGTCAATGTTCCTTATGACTGGAGGTGGACCTACAGTGGGGCAAAAAAGTATTTAGTCAGTCACCAATTGTGCAAGTTCTCCCACTAAAAAAGATGAGAGAGGCTTGTAATTTTCATCAGCAGAAAACAATACTCATAGGCTCAGGCTCAGCTATCTGCAGCCCGACAAGTTCTGATCATCAGGCAGAAAAGGGTAGGTCTATACCCACACGCTCTCAGGCTCCACTTGAAGCGGCCTGACAAATTCTGATCATCAGGCAGAAAATGATAGGTCTATACCCACATGCTTTTAGGCTCCGCTCACAACAGCCTGACAAATTCTGATCATCAGGCAGAAAATGATACTCACACATTCGGCTCAGCTATCTGCAGCCTGACAAATTCTGATCATCAGGCAGAAAATGGTAGGTCTATATCCACACGCTCTTAGGCTCCGTTTATAGCAGCCTGACAAATTCTGATCATCAGGCAGAAAATGGTTTATATGTTTCAACTCACTTATGTACAGGTGTATTATACAGACATGTTAGCATGCTTACACAGAAATATTGATTTCAAAACCCCTATCCTGCATCACACAAAACAGTTTGTTAAATTTGGTGAGACCTTACTTGGTGTCCTTCTGCCAGACAAGGTGGTTCAAGTTACACAGACCAATATACTATAGTAAGAACTTGCTTACCTCTTTTTAACGCGGCCGCGTCTCGTCTGTGCAACTTGAGCCTCCCCGGTCCTGACAGGCGTCCACCCCGCGTCCCTTGGCCAATCCTGTTCGTGACGCCAATTATGTCGTGGAAAATGCCGTTCCCAACTCAAAAAGATGCAAGAACTTCAGAGGTAGTAATTTATCAATACCTGCAGTTTAATACATTTCTGTCTTATGAGTATATGACATCTTATGGATTACTAAAAATAAAATAAAATCGATTCCTTAGTGAATTCATTATGTGGATATGTGAAACACCAAAATTCCCAACTGATAATGGTTAAAAATTAATTAACAGGCCTCTCAACCACAGGCACATCTGCTTGCCGCAAAACTTACATAATAGGGTTTTAATAAATGTATATGGCACAGTTGGCGTGCTTTTCTCCGTTTTGGAGTGGCAACTAGATTGTTTTGCTCAGTGCACTGACACACCACTGTATAAGCTCCTTGAAACTTTGCTTGAAAAGGAGAACCAACTATTGGCAATTATTTGACAGAGTGTTCAAACCTATTACCCTAATTAGAACACTATTCTTAGAATAAATCTTAGCAGAGAAAGGTAACACAGACTAACACAAATTATTTAGAGGCACCCGTGTCTCTCAGGATCCTTAAAGGTCCTCACTTCCTAACATAGACACAAAAACCTCTGTAACAAAAGGTATATAGTCTGGGTCATTTCACATGCCCCAGGGCACAAGACAATGCCCCAGGAGTGAACAGATGTGGAACAGGCGCAACTAACACTGTAGGTTTAGATTTAACAGAAGCGCAAACACTGAATTTACCCGTAGCCCTGAGAACCGGACATTCTTTTTTCCAATGACCTGAACCTTGACAGTAGTGACACTCTTGACCAATGTCAGCTTTATTACAGAAGTCAGGCTCAACCCTAGTGGAATTAAACCCTGCAAATGTTCCAACTCACTCCGATTATGCTCTGCAAATAATCAAAACATACTCATCCGCCAAAATCTCAGCATCTTTACTTTTCTTTCGTTAGTGTATGTGGCTATACAATCAGGGATTGTGTCCTTAAATTGCTCTTACATGTAATGATCACATAGCCCTTGGAAAGTTAATTTCTCTGAGGGATACACCACGAAGGCCTTGTTTTCCCAGTGGTTACACATTTACAAGAGGGATATTCCGCTGTTGGTCTTTCCCTGTGTCACGTCACCGTCTGGGGACGTGCCATCTCCTAGGACAGGCGGGCTGCGGCGTTCGTTGTCACCGGCCTTCTAGCCGCCACCGTCCGTGTTACATGTTTCCCTTGTGTTGTGAACGCACAGTAACAGTAACTGTGATTGCTCATGCACCTGTTCCCTATTGTGTCATTAGCGGTGTATATAGCCTTCCCTGTCTCTCTCAGTCTTTGTGCGTTATTGTTTTGTGTGACAGAGCTATCGGCTGTGCCGCCTTCAGTCTGGACATATATTTCAGTATAGATTCGTGTTACATGTTTCCCTTGTGTTGTGAACGCACAGTAACTGTGATTGCTCATGCACCTGTTCCCTATTGTGTCATTAAAGAAACCTCTAGTTTCTTTTTTGTGAAGAAGAAGGACAGGGGTTTGCGCCCATGCATTGATTATAGAGCTTTGAATGAGGTCACGGTCAGATTTAGTTATCTTCTGCCACAGAATCAATGCATGGTGCATGCTTCTTCACGAAATTGGATCTGAGGAGTGCCTACAATCTTGTGGACGTCAGAGAAGGAGACAAGTGGAAAGTTGCATTTAGTCCAACTTCAGGGAAAGATGAGTGTCTGGTCATGCCATTTGGGTTGATGAATGCTCCCTAATTTTTCCAGTCCTTTGTTGACAATATGTTTCAGAATTTGCAAGCCAGGGGGTGGTTGTGTATATGGATGACATCTTGGGGTACACCGCCAAACAGGCTGACCATGTTGCCCTTGTGCGTAAAGTACTGCAGAGATTGTTGGAGTATGATCAATATGTGAAAGGGAAAAAATGTGAGTCTTTCTAATCATCTGTTTCCTTTCTCGGATATCGCATTTCCTCAGGTAGAGTGTAAATGGAACAATCGTACGCGGGGGACGTGTGTTATTGGCCTACACAGTCCACTAATAAGGCGGTCCACAGGCCAATTACTACTGTAGGTTTATCCGGGTTTTGGTAAGGTCGCAGCGCTGATCACAGCTCTGTTGAAGGGTAAGCCCAATCTCCGGCCCTGTGCCTTCCTCTCAAAGAAGCTCAGTGCAGCAGAGCAAAACTACAGCCTGGGTGATCGGGAGCTGCTGGCTGTCGTCCGGGCTATTGAGCTATTGATTTTCTAACCAATCTCCCTCCGTCCCAAGGGTTTACTACAGTTCTGGTTATTGTGGATCGGTTCTCGAAGGTCTGCCGTCTGCTTCCCCTGCCTGGGTTACCCACAGCCCTGCAAGCCGTGGAAGCACTTTTCATTCATGTTTTCCGGCACTACAGGATGCCGGAGGATATAGTGTCTGACCGGGGTCCTCAGTTTACTTCCAGAGTTTGGAAGGGATTTATAGGGAGGTAGGGGGGCGGTTGGGAAGCCAATGAGCAGCTGAAACGGCTCAATCAGGAAGTGGGTAATAATAATAATAATAATACATTGAATTTATATAGCGCTTTTCTAAAGACCCAAAGACGCTTTACACTTGAGTAGTCAATACACAAATAATGAAAAGAAATGGACTCGGACGAGACAATGGAACGAGGGGAAGGGGAGGGGCTATGGGAAGGCTTGTGTGAACAGATGAGTCTTGAGACGGTGGATGAAGATGGTAGTAGATTCAGAGTCACGGATGGATTGAGGAAGTGAGTTCCATAGCCTTGGAGCGGCCCTTGAGAAAGCCCTGTCCCCAAAGGTACGTAGCCTTGACCGGGGGATGATGAG
>JACXGK010015780.1:0-10636 GCA_016801125.1 Novumbra hubbsi | reverse complement strand
CCAGGGTTAGGGTTAGGGTCTCTTTACAGCCGTGCCCAGGGTTAGGGTTAGGGTCTCTTTACAGTGCGTGGATAGCCGTGCCCAGGGTTAGGGTTAGGGTCTCTTTACAGTGCGTGGATAGCCGTACCCAGGGTTATGGTTAGGGTCTCTTTACAGTGGATAGCCGTGCCCAGGGTTAGGGTTAGGGTCTCTTTACAGCCATGCCCAGGGTTAGGGTCAGGGTCTCTTTACAGCCATGGCCAGGGTTAGGGGTAGGGTCTCTTTACAGCCGTGCCCAGGGTTAGGGTTAGGGTCTCTTTACAGCCGTGCCCACGGTTAGGGTTAGGGTCTCTCTACAGCCATGGGTTAGGGTCTCTCTACAGTGGATAGCCGTGCCCAGGGTTAGGGTCTCTTTACAGCCATGCCCAGGGTTAGGGTCTCTCTACAGCCATGGGTTAGGGTCTCTCTACAGTGGATAGCCATGCCCAGGGTTAGGTTCTCTCTACAGCCATGCCCAGGGTTAGGGTCACTTTACAGTGGATAGCCGTGCCCAGGGTTAGGGTCTCTTTACAGCCATGCCCAGGGTTAGGGTCTCTCTACAGCCATGCCCAGGGTTAGGGTCACTTTACAGTGGATAGCCGTGCCCGGGGTGGCAGCATAGGAGACAGGACAGGGCCTTCCGTCATGTGATTGATGTGTGGTTCACAGAGTGGTGGACTTTATTGTAATTACTCACCGCGCTCGCTGTGATAACAGAAATTAATCAAGCCATTATGTCGCCAAATTTTATCATCAGGCTGCAATAATTAAATCAACCAACCTTGCTTGAAAGTTGCCGGGCAATCTTTGTTTCAAGGTCTAGAAAGGCCTGACGTTCGATCTGGTTGATGGGAAGAGAGAGTGAGAATGTTGGATTTGTTTGTTCTACTCAGCGGCAGCATCTGAATTACTCTAATCAGTAATCTATAATTACCGGGGTAACAGCAGTTAGCAGATTGAATGAAAACCTGGAGGTTTCATTACTTTCCTTTCCCTTTCAGTTCAGTTCTAAGACACAGTAAACTGGGTAGTTCCAGCCCTGAATGCTGATTGGTTGAAAGCCAATGTAAATGAGACTTTACTTTTAACTTTTCTAATTGCTTTGGTAATCAGTTAATAACAGGAACATTTGGAATTGGTACTAAATGACCAATATACCACAGCTAATGGCCATAACCAGGCATTAAGTGTTGCATGGTACCTATGAACAGTTCATGGTACATTGGACCCATGCATTACTGCCTTGCTAAAATGGAATACAATGACTGGGCAACTCTGAAGATTAAAGTGCAAATGTGTTAATACAATATACGTCCATTCTCATGACCATAAAAGCAGATGAAATACAAATCACTCAGTTATTTTGCTGTGATGAATTCCCTATCAAAAATCCATGTGCAGTTTTCTGAATCTCCTCAAAATCCCTTTACGATTGAAGCAAACTCAAATAGGCAGGGAACAACATCTCCGTCCCTGGGGAAGGGGATGTCCGAGCCCAGGGACCCGAGGGACATCTCCTAATTGCATCTGAACTAACACGAAAACTCTCGTTCACTTCTTTCATTCTACACATCCCCACCAGGATGCGTATAGATTGGTACCATCGGCGACTTAATTCCAAAGTGAACTACTTTTCAGTTGACCCTAGCACAATAGGTCGTGAGCGAAAGTAGTGCACTATAATCAGCGTAGGGAGCCAATAGGAACACATGGCACTGGCCAATTAGAGCTTGTATCGGCTCCCCGAAAGGGTTTATATCCATCCCTTGGAATCGCAAATCATTCCAGCTGCTTGGAGTGTCACTGAAAATCCATTACCCATGTTCAATTGGGATCTTCTGTGGAAAAATGTTCTCCTGCAGGAGATGTCCAGGCAGTGCATGATGGGATGTATCTCTCCCAGAGGCAATCGTAATAAATTGGGCATTTTTCCCGGAACTGACCAAATCTTCAAAAAATCACAGAATCCCATAAATGAACGGTTCTAACCAAATGTTGAGGCCACATTCAAAACAAAATCACATAACGTATCTGGTTATGAGAGAAATTCATTAAAAAAAGAGCTGTTCTCATTCTTCAGCGTTGCTTTTTTTCAATTTGCGATTTCAGAATTTTGGCCAAATCCCTAATCCAAGTCCAGATGGAAGTCGCATGTGTTTGCGATGACAATTCCAGGAGCTGGTGGACATTGAGCACATGTACTTGAATGTGTACTAATGACTGTGGCTCGTATGTTTGAATAGGCGTTAAATGACCGGACGCCAGGGCGTAGGCTCCCGCTGGCTTCAGAGGGTGGCGAGACCCACGTAATCATCGCTGCACCAGTCCTCCTCCGCCATCATCCCCATGCACACTGGCCTAATTGGGGCACATAATTGCTTTTCTCCTTCCTACCTGTGAATCACGGTACGCTGCAACAATTGAGAGACATTGTGCGAGGTTTTAGAGTTTGGTCAGGGTGACTTTAAAAAAGAGAGGTTATCTCCAATATTGACAGAAATAGAAGAAAATTGCATTAATATCTCTAGAGGTACACAAAACATAAAACAGAACTACATACATTGACTTGATTTCTTTTTTTTGCTTTATTTGACAGGACTATATATAAAAACATATATACACTGCTAAAAGAATATGACTCTGTTGTTCTCTGGCCAACGCCAATCAAGCTGCACATGGCTGGGCTGTGAGCCCAGGTCCTATTAGAGGACGTCAGGCCCTCATGCCACCCTCATGGAGTTTGTTTCTGACATTTTGGTCAGAAACATGCATACCAGCAGCCCATCGGAGGTCATATTTTAGAGCTTTGGCATTGCTGCTTCTGTTCCTTCTTGCACAAAGGAGCAGATACCTGTCCTGCTGCTGGGTTGTTGGACTGTGCAACCTGAATGGGCTGTCAGTACTGCCTGATATTACCAGTAATGACAAGGACACTAGCAAAATGCTAAATAAGAGAAGATTCAGTCAAGAAGGCTAAGGAGACGCAATTGTCTGTGGCCACCACCTACAAAATCATTCCCTTTTTGGGGGTTGTCTTGCTGTTGCCTCTCCAGTGCACTTGTCACTTTCATTGTCACCAAAACAGGTGACTTTGATTAACAATCGCTTATGCTTCCTTACTGGACAGACTGATATTCATGAAGTTTAACTGATTTGGTGTTATACTGTTATGATAACATGTCCCCTTACTTGTTTTGAGCAGTAGTTTACATGTTTACCATCTTCTGCATGTTCGAATCGCTTCTTCAAAGCATGGTCAGGATGAACACAGAGCATGCTTTCCAAATGGCAACGTACTCTTTAATGAATCTCTTCCTTTGGACCAGGTCAGGGCTCTGTAAGGCCTCAAGCCAACCTGTTCCTTTTTTTATATTCCCACTGAGCTGAACTGAGCTCATCGTGTCGTGGTCATCCGTCCACCGTAGACACTTTCCAGTATGACTCATTATTCTAATCAATCTATGCACATGTAAAGCCTGTACACTGTATGTTCATTATAATCCATTGTAATTACTCTGTTAATATAATTGCCATCTAGGATCATCTTTGGGTGATAATGAAGTTTTCCCTAACAAGAATTTGAAAGTTAGACCAACAAAGTGCCTGGGGAGTGCTCTTTTATCGGGTGGTAATTACGGTGCTAGATCATGTCTCTTCCACTAATTATCAGGACTATCATTGTCTATGATAAAGATTCTCCATTATTCCTGTTAGCTTTGTCAGGGGAAATGAACAGCCTATTTGCCTTGCTGAACTTTAGAGGAGTGGCTATGGTCAGAAAGCACTCTGAAATCCCCCACAGCAACTTGGGAAGGATAATCCTACAAACATACAGACCCACAGAAAAACCTCAGTTTGACTATGTCCATATACATTAGTCACAGTATGCCACTTAGTATGAAACAATGTACTGGGCATATATCTGAAGTGTTATGATAAAGTGGTATGTATATTGGTAGTGGGTATATTCCTGGGACACAAACGCCACTTGTATAGTCTATTTTACAGGTACGTTTCACACAGCCTATACTCATTGAGAGACATAACAGGTTGCTATTGTTCCACTTCATTATATCTACTTCATACCTCAATTGCCCAGGTTGACACACAGTTTATAGATTCGTAAATGGTCAAATGAATGATTCAGAAGCGGGTGAAAGCTATGACTTCTTGGTGCCATTGATTAAGGTGCCAAACACAAGTTAACATTTTCCAAACGGACACCTACTTATGTGAATCTCTTTGAATACTTACTCAGGGAGCAATATCCTCGATGTCCAGCAAGTAACACCATAGAAACAAAGGAGCTTGAGTACATTTTAGACAACACACGCTGCGTCAGTAGTGACCACACGCTGCGTCGGTAGTGACCACGCGCTGCGCCGGTAGTGACCACGCGCTGCGTCTGTAGAGACCATGCGCCGGCGACATTAGTGACCACGCACTGTGTCGGTAGTGACCACGCTCTGATGCGGTAGTGACCACGGGCCGCGTCTGAACAGAGACCGCCTGCTGCGTCGTTACTGACCACGCGCTGCGTCGGTAGTGACCACGCGCTGCAATGGTAGTGACAACGCTCTGATACGGTAGTGACCACGCGCTGCCTCAGTGGTGACCGCGCGCTGCGACTGTAGAGACCATGCGCTACGTCGGTAGTGACCACGCGCTGCATCAGTGGTGACCGCGCGCTGCAACTGTAGAGACCATGCGCTGCGTCGGTAGTGACCACAAGCTGCGTCTGTAGAGACCACCCGCTGCGTCGTTACTGACCACGCGCTGCGTCGGTAGCGACCACGCGCTGCAACGGTAGTGACAACGCTCTGATACGGTAGTGACAACGCGCTGCAACTGTAGAGACCACGTGCTGCGTTGGTAGTGCCCACGCGCTGCGTCAGTGGTGACTGCCGCTGCGACGGTCTATGACTATGCCCTGAACCAAGGCTCCCTCACAGACTATTGACATGGCCGGGATCCCCATATAATGTTTGCAGGATGGCTTCCGGTCTAGCATTGTTTGTCCTCCTGCTGTATTGACCGGACAACCTACGCGGGCTGTGTCAATGTCAAGGGGAATTCTAATCCATGCGTTGGGATTGGGGGCCAGGCTTGGGAAATTATATTAAAATGGCCTTTTATTCATCGATCCGCCATTTTTTGCTACCTCTTCTTGTTTTGGGGATGAGTGTACACATTTGCCTTCTTCTGCTAAACTTGTTTGTTGTGTGTGTGTGTCTGTGAGTGTTTTATGAGCGTTATATGACCGAAATGACCTGCATCTTCACAAAACTGAAAACAGACGATTCCCGTCCTCACAGCCTATTAGAAAACCGGAAGCCCAAAAAACGACATAAGCCTTTCTCGAACACCTGACTGGCGTCAAGCTGGTGTCAGGTTCAACTGTAAGCTCGTATCACAGCGGGGAATGAATAAGTAGATGGAACTTGAAATGCTGTTCTAGAATCAGAATCTCCTGTTTGCATGTCCGCAGAGAATCCATTCAGCTTCCATTCAACATTTCACTCCATGCTCCTTCCATCGACTACCTCCATCTCCCTGGGCGGTCTGCCATCAAATCACATGCAAAAATCTCCCGGTTAATTGTATTACTTTCTCACACAGAGGCCGCGGCATGTGTGTGTGCGTTCTTGCGTCGAGTGCCAATTACGCCGTGACATTCAGGACGAGTGGCTGCGGTGGGCCTCAAGTCAGCGCGCTCGGGCAGTCGTATGTCTGGGATCTTGTATGCGCGCGTGGACCATATTAACGCTACACGGTATTGGCTGCTTCTTGCCTATGTACATGTATGTGACCACTGTAGACGGCCCATTAGGCAGGTGTTCGGCTCCGGACTGAAAATGTCCCAAAAGAAATGTTACTAGGAAAACACTTCAGACGATGAATTAGATGTTTTCCATCTTTTCTTGCTGGAATCAAAACACTTTGTGCTTCCAACACCCCGCGTCACCGACTGACCTACGGGGGGGGGAATCTCGCAGGCCGGAGTAGTGAATGATGATGTGTTAGGAAGCGCTCCTAGTCTTACATGAGTAGCAGACGTCCAGATGGTTCGTTTGTTAAAGTGAACAATGTTTTTCTTTCATGGACTGGACCTGGGTCCACTGAATGTGAATCTATTTCCCATGACCATAAACACACACATTAATGTGAGTGGACAGAGGCACCCGGGTGTGCACACTCTTTTAGCCCCACTCGCACGGTTCGCCTCTGATTCTGTTCCATCTGTTGTTTGCCGTGTGTGTGTGTGTATCTGCGTACGCGCATATGTGTGTGAGTCGCTTCCCCTGTGCCAGAAGGCATGAGTCACTCTGACAAACGCACGGTCAAGGCCTAGTTGAACCCCCGTTGCACCGTGAATGCCCCAGAACTGCAGAGAACGCCTGAGATAACACAAAACATTATTACACGGCAACTTTGTCAGTAATACAGGATGTCAAGCAAATAATAGGCGACTGCGTATGTCTGTTTCCAAAAATGAGGTACCAAGGGCGTTTACACAATGACCTAAAGGAATGTATTTCCCTAACCCGGCTTGCCTTTATAACCACTATTTGAAAGCAAATCCTTACGTGCAGAATGTTTTTGTCCTGAATGTGGGTCATGGTGGATGTCTGATGAGTCTTTTCACGTTTTCTCATCTCAGCGCCTCATGCCTCCATTGAACTGACAATTTGACATAGTTCATGATTATTTATTGATTGTTGTGAAATTAAACGATGAACACAAGTCATGCTCTGGTGATGTGGTCAGCCCGCTGGAAGTACCAAGAAACTGTTCTCAAACAGGGATCTCGTCTTGTCTGGAAGTGACCTCACCTTGCCTGGAAGTGACCTCACCTTATCTCAGGTATGGCATCACTGCAACACCAGTCAACATGAGGTTCAGCAGGTCGTTGGGTGGGGGAGGGGTGGCGCCACCCTCTCTCTGTTTTAATAGGTTCGAACCAGATGTCACTCTTGTCTTCTAAACCAATGATTTGTCTGCATGGTGGCGCGTTCTAACTGGAAATAGCTGTCGTATGATCGCTTCGCTGCAGTGCACCTTTAAAGATGCAAAAAACGCAAATATCATGAAACACATCATTGACATTGAATGAAACTCTGAGACACAGAGATGAGAACATGTGGAAGTGGGGTTAACCTTTTTCAGGCTCCTGGATAAAACCGAAGGCAGATTTTTTAGGGGGACTCGATCATGTCATGATTTTTTTTTACGCGTCTACCACCTGTCTCAAGGAAAACAATGGATTCCAGGATTCCTCAGGATTTCAGTACCCATAATTCTTCTTTACAAGCCCTTAAACCCTTTTCTGTTGCCCCTTCATTTTCAAGGGTTGTTTGTGGGTGTCAGTGCTTCAGAGCTCAATCCTGTACCATTGTTCAGTCTCAATTACAGTACCCAAGTTACTGGAAACATCAGACATACGGAAAGAAACAAGCTGTAAAATACAAAAAAATATGTGAATCTGATGCACGTGGGTGTTTGCTTTGATCTGTAAAAGATAATTTATAAACAAATCAATTTGACCTTGACCTTTGATTGGGCCAGTGTGAAAACAGTAACAATTGAACCATGATCTAAACGACATTCATTCATTAACTACGCAATGTTATAAGGCAGTTGGAATGTGATCTGACATTTGACAACATGTAAGCAATACATATTCACACTTATTATAACATAATCTGGTTATTTCATGACCTTTGTAAGATTATCAAACATTTGGCTCTACTCTGGATATAATTGCTTGATTCACACAACTACATCATCATCACACACAGCGTTTTATCAGAATGAACTCCTTTAGTTTAGGGGAAACACACGACTGCAGGGAAAATAAGGATTTGTATTTTTTTTCCTTACATATTTCAGAACACTTGCCAATTGGATGGAAACTCAGGCAAAGAGAATCATGTAAAAATGCAGTTTGTAAAAGCCTATAAGTCAAGTTGTGAAAAGGCCTTACATTCCTACCCTTCGCGGGTTAATCTAGAGAATAGATAAGCAGTCTGCTCTACCTCAGCAGAATAAACATAGGAGTTAATCATTGTCTTATTCGTATTGAAATATTCCTCCCCTCTATCAGCCTCAGCGTAGCTCCCCTTTGATTACGTTAATCACCCAGCACAGTGAGCGATAGCTGTCTTCATTTCACCCATCACCTAGATGAACCATTGTGTCAGAGCGCCCATCTTGCACTTTCACATTCTCACCTCGACACTGCAAGTCATATATGGAGGCTGTGTGTGCGTCTGTGCGCACAAGCATTTATGTACACTCCCTCGCGTCATACTTTCTGTGTGTGTGTGTGTGGTCCTTCGTCTATCATGCCGAGGTGGGAGACGAAGCAGAAAGCTGAGCATCTGACTCTTTAGCAGAGGGGGAGGATGAGGCAATCAAGTCATAATCTCAGGTTCCTGATTATCTTCTCATTACAATCAGACGGAGACATTTCAAAGGAGGTGGATGCAAAATTACCGTTCAATTTCCCATGACTATAACGCAGTATGGTAATAATGAAGGGGCACGGAGAACGCAAGAACGCATCCCAAACCGCGCCTTGTTACTTATAAGTCCACGGAGCTCCTGGAGGAAAAAGTGCTCTGGATATTACATAGGACGTCATTTGGAACGTGTGTAGTGGGGTGATACACAGAGGGCAAAGAGACAGTTTAGTTAGTCATTAGTTTTGACGGCCGACAGTCATATTCAATCAACAGGTCTGACAGGGCAGTGAAGCGATGTTGTAGGAGTCCATTCAAAAAGGCTAACTCATATTTTATAGGGTTATTCTATAGAAAGGTGTAGGAATCGTACGGTGCCATAGTTTTGTGTCCAAAATAAGGCCATTGCCTAAAACAGAATGTATGTTGGGGAATGCGAAAATGCTAAGTCTTAACAGGTGTTTTTAATTTCATGTAACACTGATTTGCATGCGCGATGTATTGACAAGGAATTGATTTGTCAAAGAGTCATCGAGGAGTGTAATAATATGAATAGAAATGTATATTAATTGATTTTGCTTTTTTGGTCTAAGGAAGTTCGATGTGACATATCATATGAATAATTACAATAAAGCCTGCAACATATCATAAAAAATGGGGGATTTCTACGTTAGATTAAGCATCACAGAAAACACAGTGACCCATTTTGGCTCCTGAGCATCGCTCAAACCGACTGTCTGGAATTATACAAAGATGTTTTCTTTTACCGTTGTACTGTTTGACTTGCAAAGCATCCCTATTGCTACGCCTGCCAACCTCAAAACCTTGAGATGTCGAGAAATACTTTCTGAGGATGCCAGGGCAACTGAAGCATGTAACTAAGTGAATTTCAACTGACAGCTCATTTGAATGGGGAATAGCTGACCTCTGGTGTCTTATCCCAAAGTGCACCCTAGGTATTATGCTCTGTGGGGACCTACTATGACTGGGGCCCATTGAGTTCTGATTAAAACGAGTGGACTAGAGAGGGCGTAGCGGCCGTCGTGAGAAACCGGAGCTCCACTTTGACATATTGCGGACAGAGAGGAGAACTGGCAAAAGTAGAAGTAGCAGTATAAAGGCCTTCAAACTTACCGAGTGTCCAAGTGACTCTCTCCTGTGACACTATAAAAATACTTTTAGTCGCATGACAGAGGTAAATAAAATACTTGTTGTTATGGCCTGGCCTTCCGCAATGTGGATGATACACCTCACAGGTGAACAGACAAAACAGGTTGAGGCTTGTGAACCTGAGAACAATGAGGTTTGTCTAAGCTACCTTGGCATCCGTCAAATAAGTAATTTGTAGTGTGATAGGTGATATTATGAAAACAAAGTCCCAGTAATTTCAAAATGTATCCGTAATCATCCTGGAAATCTCAGAGGACAAGGCACGGTTTTACATGGGGGGTGGGGGGGCGTTTGTCTGGGCAAACGGTAAGGGGGTGGGCGGGCGTTCTTCTGGGCAAACGGTGGGGGTCTTCAGATACGTCCCTCATCATATCTGAGAGCAAATGTCGTGAAACACTAGTCTACTCATTCTATGACTGCCACTACTCCACTATGACTAAAGATATGTTATGGACATTTTCTGTCATGTGGCCCTGATTAGGCTATTGTTGTCCTAAAAAGCCAAATCTACTGCCATAAAAACATAGTCTAAAAATTCATTTAGACTACGTTTCCACAGTATGTCTGTGTTGTCATGGGGAGAGTCATGTCATTTGTTATGTGATTGCAGAAGGGTTGAAACAATGACCTAAGATGAATGAATGCCAGTCTTGGTTTCCAGTCTAGGCTTCCACTCCGGATCTATATGAAAAGCTATACAAATTGCATGCTCTATCAACATGTACGCCTACGTCTGGTAGGTAAGCCTCAGAGCATTAATAGTTTGTTTGTTTGGTACTGCCTGAGATGTGAATGTCATTATGAATGCCGTTTGGAAAACCAAAGGCTGCTGCAAGAGATGACTGCATTGTGCATTTAGGCTACTGTAATATTTGAGTGTCCTAAAGGCTCAACTATTACCTGTAAATGAAGTATTAACAGAAAGTGAAAAGTTTTGCTTCAAATACAAAGACTGATATGGAGGGTTAATGGTTAATATCATAATT
>JACXGK010015779.1:0-10024 GCA_016801125.1 Novumbra hubbsi | reverse complement strand
ATAACCTGTCTCTCTCTCTCCCCGTTCAGACGCCTACGCCCGCTGTAGTGACTCCTACAAAGGCATAACCTGTCTCTCTCTCTCCCCGTTCAGACAACTACGCCCGCTGTAGTGACTCCTACACAGGCATAACCTGTCTCTCTCTCTCCCCGTTCAGACGCCTACGCCCGCTGTAGTGACTCCTACACAGGCATAACCTGTCTCTCTCTCTCCCCGTTCAGACGCCACCGGCATCGTCACAACATCAGCAGTGGCGCCCACTCCTGCGCCACACAAGAGTTCCACATTTGACGCGGCGAGCTTCATCGGGGGCATTGTGCTCGTCCTAGGCTTTCAGGCCGTGGTCTTCTTCATCTACAAGTTCTGCAAGTCTAAGGATCGCAACTACCACACCCTTTAAAGAGCCCGCCCCCGTCTAAACCCCACCCACAGGACCTCCCCTCTCTCAAGCAGTGTTTCCATTCGTGTTCCTGCCATGGGCTTCCCTCCCTGTGCCAGTGGTCTTGGCCTGCCACAACGATACCCAGGTGCCATTAGCAGTACCCACTCAGTCACTGTGTGTACAGCTGTGCCATTAGCAGTACCCACTCAGTCACTGTGTGTACATCAGTACCCACTTCTCCCAGCCGGGGCAGTTGAAGGGGGACTCCAGGGCTGTGACATGCTAGGCTTCAGCACACAGGTTTATATCACTATTTACCCCCCCAACCCCATTCACTGTTTCCGTCCTCTGGCCCATTATTGGTCGGTTTCATCACCCTGGCCAGTCATTAAAAGTCACCAGACATATGTGAAGAGGCTTTTAGTGGCAGAGCACCATGGCTTTGTAGTACTAGTTTGTTGTGTTCCTGTGCCCTGGTAACACTTCTGGTAACACTGTTTGATTGAGGTCTCCCTCCCCCTACATTTTTCATGATTTTAAATTTGATGACTAGGTGATGCAGCATAGCTTTTTTGTCAGGCTGGGAGTACTATGGTTAGGTGTTTTCACAATGTTTGCTAGGTTTTTGGACCATTTGAAGCGTTGTATTCATCTCAAGACAGAGATACCTGTCCAAGAAAGAACTAAAAAGCAATCCTCCATCTTCTAAGCTCAATTTTGAAGATTCCTCCGTCTTTGGATGAGTTAGGCTCTCTTGATATAAAGGTTAGGTACCATGCATGCCGCTTTCTAGCCCACTGGCTTGGCATAACCTTTGCCTGGCCCTTCACAACACACAAGCCAAGAGAGCAGCTCAGTGCAATAATCCCAAACTCAACCAGTTAATTATTACAAACATCATTTTAACCAACTTAAACCGAAACCGATCACAGCAAAGTGTCGGAAAAGTAGACTTTGGTCCCCATCTTCCCCTAAGAGGCCGAAGGACTCTACAGAATAAAAGATTGTAGTAATATATATGGACACGATGAATACGTTTGAAGTTTAAATAAATGTTTAAAGTGGAGATCGTAGGTGGATAAAGAGAACCGATTCTTGATGCGGACAGCGAAGTGCCTTTATAGTTAAAGACGTTGGTGACTTTAAGTTAAGGTGTTGAGATGAGGCTGACTCCTCTCCTGGGTGAGGCCTGTTGGTTGCCGTTATCATGAAGGAAACCCGAGCGGTATCGCTGTGCTGATATTGATCATGAACGGAGAAAAGAAAAGCAGGGTTGGTGTCCATCCTCTTTTTGTCCAGCCAATGAAGCCAGTTCTCATTTTCACATTGTTCCCTTTTATTTTTAATGGGGATCCTTTTTATTTCAGTTGACTACGTAAGTGACTGGATCCAAATGGGTTTGAGAACGACTCTGAAGAGACCAGCTAGGATCCCAGCTGGACTCAATAGCCTTTTATTATTACAGAGTAGATTATAACAGTCACAGAGTTCAAAGTATAAAGACATTTAAGTCAGATGGCAGATCAGAAATATTAGGTAAGCATTGTTTGTAATGGCATTGATTGAATGGGGCACCCTATGCAGATAGAAGATGGGGTAATTGCAATGTTATTGTGGCCTTAGTTGTTTGTAATGGCATGTTACCTTGAGTCTTTCATTTGTTGGAGTCAGTTCTGAAATAATGAATAGCCAACAAATCCCCAATCCCCTAACATAAAAGTGACTTAATGTTGAGACGTCATCTATTCATTTAAGAAGTCTTCTCCTATTGAGTGGCAACTTCAGCAAGCTCACTTTTATTTTGAAAGTGTAGTGCCAATGAGAGGAGTGTTGCTGCTGTTCAATGCTAACATTGTGTTGCCCCTCCCCCTGTACATAACGCTGTCATGTCATTCAGTCAACCTTCACTTAAGTAAAGGCAAGATGAAGGATCATTTTATTGCTTTGGCTTCCTGTGGTTTGTCAGTGTCAAGACATGCATTTATGTCCTTTTTGCTGTTGTTACTATAGTTTATGGAAGGGGAATTTTAATGTTAAATTATGCGAAAGGAGCTTCAGACTCTTAAAAGAATAAGAACCACTTGATTAATTTGTCAAGCTGTATGCTAGAGAAGACTAAACAATGAGCGTTACGCCAAAGTCTTCTTTGTTAGCTTGGAAAATGGAGCATTGCACTGACAAAGCTTTGTTTAGTGCTTTTTGCCTTATTGTTTTCGTCTTGCTGCCAAAAATGAATGAGCGCTTTTGAGAGAACTTTTAGCCCAGTAACGATGACAAATGTCCATCAATATCATCTGAGTAATGTTTTGATTAATTGTCTGTTCGTGATCACCATTAGCATGCCTCTTAAGGTGTATCTGCAGTCAGCCAATGGCACGAGGCCATGTCACCAAGCCCCGCACGCCAAAGCTACGGTAATTCAGAAGTACACATCTAGTTTGGCACTGGCAGCATGTACATCTTCACAGTGTGCTGGACATTTATTCCACCTCTCTCTCACCATGGAACTCAGGAGCCAAAACCACCAGGCGTTTTGTTGCTCTCTGGTGTACACATCACCTCCAACCTCAGTGGAGGTTCCACATTACATATTGGATGTGTTTATTCTTTTAGGAGTCAAGTGTTGAAATCGGATAAACAAATGCACATGTTATTGGGTACAACAATCCTTTATTGTTTGGGGGAAATTGCACAAGCCCAAGACAAACGGGAGGCTCATTTTTACTTGCTCAGCTTTAGGACACTTGTGCAAATGACAGTTGTGAGCGTGCAAATAGCAGGCCATGGGTATAATCAATGTTAAATATTGTTTGTGAGGTGATGGAATCTTCGGTACATAGAGGGGAGTTAGGGCTTTCAATAAATGTAAAACCAGAAGTACCAGGTTTTCATCAGATAGCAAGGATTAGTTGAATCATTCCAGCATAATGAGTGTTAATAGTTCATTATTTCTCCTTGGGCTGGGTTCTTAAGGACACATTGTGCGTTTAAACTGATTTAAAATGCCAGCATATCGCTGGAACTCGTCTTGCAGGAAGAGGTCTTTTCCTTTATTGTCCACATCGCCAGAGCCCATAGCAACTGATAGACTGATATGTTACTGGTCACTCTGTCTCTCTCTGCACATCTGTAAGAAAAGTGCCTTACTCAGTTGAACATAATGAAGATTTTAATTACTTTTTGTTCTTACAACTTAATACACCTAGTAGGTAGCAGAAGGGACTGCACACTTTCAGAACGTTTGTAAAGATTCCATCAAAGATGCATTATTGAAAGCTGCTGTTAAATGTGGTTGTAATCTGAGCCACACCGTTCTCAGCGTTCTCTACCAGACACTGGGTCAGCTGTCCAGAGCAACAGACACGTATGGTTAAAATGAAATTCTCCTCAGTATTGTCACCAAGCATTCTGTGATTTTGCTACATTCTAACCTAGATTGCAGGTGACATTGTTGCCCCATAGAAGGTAGCAGTCTCTGAAACAACAGTGTGCATTAGTATTGTTCATCTCAAATCCAGTTTGCCAATCTTCACATGCCAACTGGCTGTAGGGACATGCCATCATTTCTAAGTTCTAAAGCTGATTTTTCAGAGTTTATTTTTTATGTTGCTTCCTGTGTATCACCTAGATGGTAGTATGTTTGGACAAGTGTTCACAGGTCTTATGGAATGACTTCTCAGTTTTGCTTTCAACACACACACACACACACACACACACGTCAGGGTGTTGACATAACACTTAGCCAGGATGTCCACTAGAATAATGTTTTATGCTTGTTTTGTGTCTGCGCCTGAAATCTTCTTTTGCCTTTTGTTTTCTTAAATAGTTTTTGCTAATAGATTGAAGTTGTTAAAATCAATAAAGTTTGAATATTGTTAAACAAATTCTTGTCTTTGTGTATTGCATTTTGCTGTCATCAGTTTTGTTTAGTGACGGTATCAATCAACACTGATCCAAGTTGGTTTGGCAACTTAGATGAGGGATTCAAGTTGGCCCTGATGACTGCAATTGGTTATTTCTGATCTGCTTGCACTGATTCTCACACAGATGCCTGCCCTGAACTTCTGTCTGTCCAGACTTTTGTCTTTGCTTAGAGCATACAAACAACAGATATTAAATATGAACCTACAACATTATCTCTAGTGTTAAATCCAGTAAGTAAATATCACTGCATCACCTAAAATGGAGCAACACTGGTTATCATAACTTGTTCGCTTATCCACCCCCACATTCCCTTAACACTTCTCAAACCCAGCGTTCAGCTTCCACTGTTTTCAACTGTCTCAGACTAACAGGATATGTGGTACATTCCCAAGGTCATAATAGGTACTGCTTACTTAGCTGAAAGTCCCAGTGAGGGAGGATGTGTTTGTGAATGTGTGCGTGTGCATTCCTCGTTGAGGGTAGATTTCTGTTTGGACAACGTGCCCGTAACTTCTTTGAGGGGTTTTTCTGTTATTGTCTCCTCCGTTTAGAAGCAGCACTCTGCTTGCATTCTTTTCCCAGAACCATAGAGTGGCTTATGGCAAAAGCAAGGCATTTTGGAAACTGTCCTTTTCATCCAAAACAATCCAACGCCCTGCACTTAAGTGTGCAGTGGACATCGAAAGGTTGGTGACCCACATGATTCTTCTATTTAGGCAAGTCCATATCTTCATGACCTCTGAGGCCCTGCACATTAGAGGGAAACATCTTCCAGTCTGTCTAGTCCGTTTCTCAATTACTGCTAACACCATTAACTGACAGGGAATTTGTCTCGGGAAATCATTCAATCAAGTGTGCTTGACATTTGTTGCCCTTCAGATATTCATCCGGAAAGACGGATGAAAAGGCAGTTAGTTTTCTACATTAATTCTATGCTGGTAGATATTGGAGGACAACTATCTGACTGTGGTTTGGGACTTTACCATGTGGGTTCCCAGGGTAATGTCTTTCAGTACAAAATAACACAGACATTACCCTGGGCTCCCACGCCGGTTGCTACTGACCTCTGGGTAGGTAGGGAAAACGGTTTAGGAGAGTGAAAAGGGGTAAAATAGAGGAAATAACTGACGGATGAAAGAGGAAGAGGCAATACAGACAACATGTGAATAAGGAATAGAGGAAAGCCATAAATCGAGCTAACCTGATTTATCTCCTAGTCCCAGTGCTAGTCGATAATGTAATAAGGCTGGGCCTGACAAAGTACTGCTCACTCCTCCCCTCTGTGTGGTGCAGTGAGCTTCAAATCACAGAAAATACCAGAAAGCAGTGATGGCAGAGATTGTAGTCAAGAGTTCTGCTGGGAAAAACAATGTGTCAGCTGAGTGCTTCCCCCATGACTCAGTGCCCAGCCAGTGGGGCTCAACACATTGTTAGGTAGGACTGGTTGCCGCAAGGGACAAATAGGTGTTGGCCTTTATGAACAGTTTTTATCAATTGCAATCAATCACTTAAAATGTCTATCAGAAACCGTTTTTTGCTGTGTCAGCTATACTCTCAATTAGCCATGTCAGCAATGTTTAGATTTGTAGTTAGTCTAGCCAGCTATTTAGAATTATAGTTATTTATGACTGGGCACACAGGGTTAGCCAGCACCCTTACTTCTAATGGGTCTCACAGTGATTTTGTTAGTAATTTTTATTCATAAATTAACATGATATACTGTCCGTAAGTCAAGACAAAATAAATGTTTACAGACCATCACATTGCCTCCACCACGCTTGACAGATGGCATCTAGCAACTTCAGCATCTTTTCAGTTGGTCTGCATCCTACAAATGTTCTTCTTAGTGATCCAAACACCTCAGACTGGTTTGTCTGTCCCGTTTCCACTCTTCCACTGTCTAGTTTCTGTGTTCTTTTGCCCATCTGAACCTTTTTTTTTATTGGCATTGCAAACCGCCTAGAAGGCCTGCATCCTGGAGTTGCCTCTTTACTCGTGATGCTGAGAGTGCTATTTATTGGGTACTTTTTAATCACGCTGCCAGTTGAAGGCCTGTGAGGTGTTTGTTTCTCAAACTAGACACTAATGTATTTGTCCTCTTGCTCAGTTGTGCACCGGGGCCTCCCACTCCTCATTCTATTCTGGTTACCGTTTTACAAGTTCTTCAGTTTATTGGCAATTTCTCACATAGAACAGAGTTTATTTCACATGAATTCATTTGAAAATGAATAGAAAATTCATCCTAGAATTAAACCCACAGTTGCTGATGTTCCAGATACTGAGATATGTTCCATCAACACAACCGTTTTTAGCTGTGCAAACCTGTGAAAGGGTTTTCCAATTATTAATTAGCCTTTTAAAATTATAAATTGTCAATGTGTCATTGGAACACAGGATTGATGTTTGCTGATAATTGACATCTGTACACATATTGCTTTAAAGACTTTATAAAAAACTAGTTTACATGTACAATATTAATTTAGAACGTTAACAATGTGTTCACTCTCTGATCAATTTGATGTAACTGTAAAAGTTCAAAGACTCAATTATAAAATGTTTGGCCTTTTCTGTTAATAATAGAACCTTTATTGGGCAAAAAGAGGTTATGAGGTTTAATACATACACAGTAGAATAATGTTTTTTCTCAAAAATAATTATAATAAATAAATATTTAACAACCTTACAATATTGTTAAGCATTATCGATTGTATATGTTTTAAATGTATTTATTTTTATTATTAAAATGAATCAAATAATTTCTTAAGTTAAACCTCACCGCTATTGTGGCTGTCTACCTTCCTATAAAATAACTGTTGGCCCAGGAGCGAAAATCGACCACGTGAAAAAACTCAATGTTTTTCCTCTGAACAAGACAGTGGTACTAAGTGGTTGCTGTATTCGGAACATACATACCAGGTAAAATAGCGATAATTAGATTGGCAGTGAGTTTCAGATGAGATATTCACAGTACGGTAGCATGGGTCCTATGCCAGTTCGTCTTACCACCCAGGCTTTTACTGTACTGTACCTGATCAGCATTCGTTATCATGGTGTTGCTGCTGTTAGTCAATTTGTCTGTTACCATTCGCCAGCTGTCTGTCGCTATTGACCTAACCTTTCTCAAACAGCAATATGCCGTGTCATGTTGTTTTTTTGCATTATAAAGTTGGCCTATGACTCATTGAACGATATGGTACACGTCATTTGTAGGCTACATGAAAAGTTTGATTGTGAAGAACAATAGGAGTACAGTGTTTCTATTATAGTAAAAAAATACCTCTTTGTACATGTCTTCATGTTCAGTGATACGTTATACAAAAAAGGTCGCCCTCTAGTGTATTGATACTGTCTGTGGCCACAACGATACAGTATTGGACAAAATGTCTGATTAGGTGCCTTGAGTAGAAGTCCTTCAGACCCCAGAGAAGACATGTCTACCTGCCGTCGGTTAGTCTCCCTCGTCTGTCCTGTCAAATACAATTATTAAATGCTTGCAAAAAAAACTAAAGAATACAAGATAAAATAAAAAATAAACAATGAATAGGCCGAAGTATAAGCAGATCGCTGCTATATTAAAAGTTTTTATTTGTAAAAACAAAACAGTTAAATCATTACATAAAATTAACGTTTTTGGCATGAAAAAATATTTAATACCATGAAAAAACAAGTTAGTACCACTTAAAATCTGTTCTACTTTTAATGAAATTTGCCCGTAAGGTCAATAGTGAGCCAACAGACATTTTGTATTTACACCTTAACTTAGACATTTTGCTGCAGTGTTTACATGTAAAAACCACAGTGCGTTGCATCTGCAAGGACGCCGATGTAAGAAGCCTTTGACCGCCATCTTGTCTGGTTTGAGATTAAACGGCACATAAGAATGTCCTCCAGATATAGCTTGACGTCTCGCTATGTCTCCCAAATGATGTCATCTTTCTTCAGGCTGTTGCAGAGTCTCTGGGTCTCTCGGAGCAGCTGCAGGTTTTCCTGACTCACCCCAGCTCGTTTACCCCCATGCGAGGTGGTCGTAACGGGTGAGGGGGGTATTGCCCCCACCTTACCCCTGCTTCTGTCCTGGCTTCCCGCCCGCCGCCGGGGACTCAGGGGGATCGGGGTCAGCGTGTCCACCTGCGTGGGGAGAGAAGAAGCTGGACATAAAACCGCCCCCTCACGCCCCTCACACCTCCCCTGTTGTGTACATACGGCCAGCTGATATTTGCGAAGCTTCGTGATCTGAGCGGCCTTCTCCTCCATCCTCTTGACCAGTCGCTCCAGCTCCTCCTCCAGGTCACCTCGGGTCTCGCGCTGCTTCGTCTCGTCGATCCGACGCAGTAGCTCTCGCTGATCGCTGAAAGACGCCGAAGGACAACGTATGAAGGCACGCCGCTACGAACAGGCAGTGACTGATTTGCCGCTTCCGCAGACAGCCGTAGCTAGCACACCCACAAGCTCATCTGTCCCAGTTCGTCCTGCAGGCCCACCAGCAGCTCAGACAGGGAGCCTGGGGCAGGATCTGCCGGCGGGGTGGGCCTGTGGAGGGCTCTCCTGGCCCCTCCGGAGGTGGACCTGCGCAGGGAACGCACCCGCTCACACAGATGGGGCTGGTGGTGCTTCATCATGTGGAGGACACTCTGCATGTTGACATGCACGGAGTGGCTGGGGCTCGTTGACTGAGGAACACGCAGAGGCAAAGAGACAGATTGTTGTGGTTGCTTTATTGATGTTCTATCGCCAACGAATGCTAAAACCAGACATACCTTTCCAGCTACAAAGGGCAGTCTATTTGGAGGGATGTATGGCGGTCCTGGCGCCTCTCGTCTCAAACTCTGTTTCTGGGGAGGAAGAATTCAGGCACTTTTATGTAGCACAGGTTCGTGTCGTAATTGAGGTGGATGTAATTTAACGCACAAAAGTATATGTCATTAATTATTGCGGGTAGTACCCTCTTGAATTGTTTCTTCTTTGGTTTGACCTTGTCTGGGACTGCAGGACATAGGCGGAGGTTGGTTTCCAGCTCCCTCTGCAGCTATGGAAAAGTCTGTTAACGGAACATTGGGCTTGATAGAAATGTAACTTTGCTTTGTGTGTGCCTGTCTATGTTATTAAACTAACCTCCTCTGCTTTCTCCTGCACTAGTTTTAGCTCGTGTTCCTCATCCAGGAGTTTCTGTTCCAGCAGCTCAATCTTCCTCTGAGGACATTAAGGATCAATTCATACTAACTTCTTAGATTCACCACCACGGTTAGATTTCCCAGACATTGTGTAGTTACATAATCTTATTTCAGTTTCCAGTTCTACAACCGACTGGAAATAAAAAGGAACTGTTGGTGTTTATGGTTAGACATTTAGATGTGACTAAAAGTATGTTCGGTTTCAAATAAAAATGTAACAAAATAAAAAGGAAATTGCCATGGTTTAGGACTATGTAGCTTTAAAAGCTATTGACAACTGCCCGTCTGAAATCCTCCATTATTATCCCAATTCTCTGTTCAAAAACAGATGTCCTGCCATAACGACTACATAACAGACCTGTAGCACCCACCCTTTGATGCTGACACTGTGGTAAGTTGTGTCATTCACCTAAAGCTCCATCAGTTACCTCAGCCACAGACTGGGTCCTGGTCATAACAGACCTGTAGCACCCACCCTTTGATGCTGACACTGTGGTAAGTTGTGTCATTCACCTAAAGCTCCATCAGTTACCTCAGCCACAGACTG
>JACXGK010015778.1:0-10028 GCA_016801125.1 Novumbra hubbsi | reverse complement strand
TACAGACAAGGAGAGAGAGATACAGATGGAGAGAGAGATACAGACGGAGAGAGAGATACAGACGGAGAGAGAGATACAGACGGAGAGAGAGATACAGACGAGGAGAGAGAGATACAGACGAGGAGAGAGAGATACAGACGGAGAGAGAGATACAGACGGAGAGAGAGATACAGACAAGGAGAGAGAGATACAGACGGAGAGAGAGATACAGACGGAGAGAGAGATACAGACAAGGAGAGAGAGATACAGACAAGGAGAGAGAGATACAGACGAGGAGAGAGAGGTGAGCAGAGAGGGAGATACACAGAGAGATACACAGAAGGAGAGTGGGAGAGACTCTTGAGAATAGCGTGGAGACACACACACACACACACAAAATGGATGTACTGTTCTGTCCAGCTATTTACAGAAAGGGCGTTAGGGGGAAAGAAAGGGAGTGGAGCGGAGAGAGATAGAGATGTATTATAACTGCACTGGACGGTACTGTCCAGACCCAGTGACCCGATGACCCGCTGACCCGATAGCCTGCTGTGTCAAAATGGTTCCGACACACCCACTCGCACTGAACACACCCCCTCCGATTGGTTCACGCGTCACGGACCCACGGTGTCACACTGTTATTCGGGATCGAAAGGTGTCCCAAATGACACCCCCGTTAACCAGGTAGCGCACCACCCTTCACCTGGGGCCGTCGGGGGAACATGGCGGGGTCTCCCAATAGCCGCCTCCTTGGGGGGGAGAAAACCCCATCATAATGGATCTCCGCCCACACCGCCCTCACCCGCGTTCCAGGACTCCCGCCGGGAGTTGGAGGGGAGAATAAGCAGTGCGTGTGTCGCGAGCAGGGCCGGCCCTAGGCATAAGCAGCACACACCTTCAGCCTGGGGGCCCCAGACTGCGTGTGAACCCCTGTTTTGCTTAGGGTCCCCAAAAGGCTCTGGGGCGGCACTGGTCGCGAGGTCCCCTTTGTTTAAGCGCGTTGTCGTCGTGGCCAGTGTTTAACGTCGCTCTGTGTTTAGCGTTGCTAGTCAATTACCAACAAGGCCATTTTGCCGTTTGTCTCTACTCTTAGAATTTCATGCAAGGCGGTTACTCTGGCTTGCGTTCAGGTAACGGGACACAATGTTCCCAACACATGACAGACATTATATTATCATGGTGTCTAATTGGATTCATCTAATAAAGGTATGAAAATGGTATTTCATCATTTGCAAATGTAATGTATTTCGAGCATATGCATGATATCGAAAATGATTATAAACATGTTTTTGCCTCCGACCGTCCGCTGTCCCCACGGCTGAATCTACTTACTGACCCCCCCTTATGTACTCCATTCTGCTGTTGGCTGTGGAACCTCTCAGGGCCAATTAGCGCGTCCTGATCAGTCACCCAGGCAGCTATACAGGTGACACACACACACACGCACACACTGCTTGGTTAATTTGAATAGCACAAAGCAGGACAGAAATCATTAGAGAGTGCAACGTGGCGTGACGCCTTTCTGATCAGCGCGCTGGAAACGAGCGAAAGGGAGGAGGAACGCTGAAGGTATCGAGGCTCATTTTCGGTCGGCGTTAAGATAACATTTAAATGAGCAGATTGCTTTGTTTAGAACACGGGACAGCGCACGGCGTGTTGTGTGGAATAGGAATGCTAACCGCTCTTGACGTGTATGTGGGGTTGGGTGTGTGTGTGTGTGTGTGTGTGCGCGTGGGTGGTCCGTGTGGGGTTGGGTGTGTGTGTGTGTGTGTGGGGTTGGGTGTGGGGTGTTCTTGTATTCCTGTGCTTCCATGCTTGGTATGCATGATTTAGTGTTTTACAGTATGTAAATGTGCTTTTCCATGCATATAAATATATTTTATTAGTTGCACTATAAATGCAGAGGTAGTGTATGTACAGCCTGCACCCACAGAACAGGCAGAAACTGAAGCCCATCCATCACCCACCTGACAGATGTCTACCTGAAACTAAAGGATCCTCCATCACGCACCCAAATAATGAAAAGAAATGCTGGAGAATTCACTTCTATTAGCCATCATAACAGCAGTTTTGTTTGACTGTATCATTGATGTAACGATATGGACCAGTATAGCGTGTACCTGGGTGATCAGATTACTCGATCACCGTGATAAGGTTATTCGCAGTTTACCAAATTATTATGTATGTGTTATTCCCAGTATATTCCCATTATTTTTGTAAACATAATCTGATTGCGTTTACATTGCATTGGAGTGTTGTTTACATTGGAATGGAATATTACTGGTTTGAGTTTTAAACTTGGTAGGACTATTACTCAGATGTTTTTATACCGGGGTTGGAATCTTACTGGGATGTTGTTTAAACTGGGTTGTAATATTACTAGAATGTTTTTAAAACTGACATGGAATAATACTGGGATGTTATTTAAACTGGGTTGGAATATTACTTGGATGTTGTTTAATCTGGTTTGGAATATAACCAAATGGTTTTTAAAATTGTGTTGGAATATATAATATAATATATATACAATAATACTGGAATGTTGTTTAAACTGGGTTGAAATAGTAATGGAATGTCGTTTAAACTGGGTTGGAATGTTACTGGAATGTTGTTTACATTGCATTGGGATCCTTTGATAATTCTTTCAATTACGATCTCAAGATGTTCTTTTTATGGCAGAAGACTTTTACCTCTGGCAAATCCAACATCTTACCTCACGAGACACTGCAGTATCTTCCTCTGCAGAACCTTATGTAACGAACAGCCAAAGACATGATATCCTAATGTATTAAAAAGGTTTTGCATTTCAGACTTCGCTTCACTTGTTTCTTTTGCACTTAAACATCAACTTAAGATCACCTCAGTAAACTCCACATAGTGTTTGAGAATGCAGATGGAAAATTTTCACATTTACAAGCGTTATAAACAGTTAATCACACCATTATCTAGCATACCCAGCTTCACAATAGACTAAGCTCTGGATGTTAGGCGGTCCAATTAACTCCAGTATGTGTCTTTGGTTACTAGTCTACTGAAGGATTTTGTGTTGAAAAGCCCCCCAGAATGTAGTGTACTATTTGGGTCTAGGTCTATAGTGAAATACAGGTTTAAACAGCATTTCAAATAGATTTTCATTATGCTCAGTGAAATAAGTATTTGAATTAAGGATTTGATCAATCAGCAAGATTTCTGACTCCCAGGTGTCTTTTATACAGCTCACAAACTGAGATTAGGAGCACCCTTTTAAAGGGAGTGCTCCTAATCTCAGTTTGTTACCTGTTTCCTGTTTAATAAACGCCTGTCCACAGAAGCATTAAATCAGATTCCCTCTCAATCCCTCCACTCATCCCCCGTCCCTCCGTCTCATCCCTCTGCCTGCCAGATTCATCCCTCTGTTCCTGTCTCATCCCTCTGCCTGCCAGATTCATCCCTCTGTCCCTCTGTCTCATCCCTCTGTTCCTGTCTCATCCCTCTGCCTGCCAGATTCATCCCTCTGTCTCATCCCTCTGTTCCTGTCTTATCCCTTTGCCTGCCAGATTCATCCCTCTGTTCTTGTCTCATCCCTCTGCCTGCCAGATTCATCCCTCTGTCCCTCCGTCTCATCCCTCTGCCTGCCAGATTCATCCCCCTCTCTCTGTCTCATCTCTCTGCCTGCCAGATTCATCCCTCTGTCCCTCCGTCTCATCTCTCTGCCTGCCAGATTCATCCCTCTGTCCCTCCGTCTCATCCCTCTGCCTGCCAGATTCATCCCTCTGTCCCTCCGTCTCATCCGTCTTTCTGCCAGATTCATCCCTCTGTCCCTCTGTCTCATCCCTCTGTTCCTGTCTCATCCCTCCGTCCATCTTGCTCCTACTCCTCCCCATTGCTGCTGGCTTTATTTTTGAGTAATGTTAGAAACGCACCCCAACTCCAACCCCCCTCCTTCTCCCCTCCTCCTCGTCCATTTCGCCTCCCTCTCTGCTTGGTGAGCGGCTGTAATGTCCCAGGTATAGGCCTTGTCATTATCACTCTCCGTAGCTCGCCCTCGGAGCGTGTGAGTGAGATACACCCCCCCCCCCACACACACACACACACACTTCCACTTGTATAACGGAGTCAATTTGTCAGAGATGTCATGGGCGCTAACAAACAACCAGTCCCAACCACCGTATGCCTCTGCCGTGCGCGAGCGGGCGCGTCTGAGTGTGCGTGCATTAGCCGGTGTGTGTGTGTGCTTGCGCTGAGTAGACATGGACACGTGTCTCAGTCGGGCAACACGGTCAGAGCTGTGGGAGAGAGGTGTGTGTTTGTGTCAGGAAATTTTGACGCGTGTCGTTGACACTATGGATGTGATTGAGTGTCGGCAACAGGTCGACGTGTGCACTTGATGTACGTGTGCGTGTGTGTGTGTGTGTGTGTGTGTGCGCGCATACTTACCTGAGATGTGTTTGAGATGCAGTGGAAGTCTCTATCTTTCCGGAGCCACCTTCGGGAGGGGCAGTTTGACAAGCTGCCAGTCAGAGCAATCTCTCAGTTACCACGGAAACCGGGTCAATAAAGTGAATTCATAGTCTTCTAGTCTTTCACGGAACCCACTGCCCCACATGTGCACACACACACACACACAATCCTTCTCAGACTGCACGGCGGTGTTCTCGCAACTCTGAACCGGTTACCTGTGCCTCTTAACCAAGGCAGCTACACACAAACAGACACAGGTACACACACACACACGTACACACATGGCACTTAACTGTCCAGATATACAGTTAGACATGATCGACGGCGGCTAATGAGACCCTTCTTTCTAATTACAGTCTGGTCATCCATTCATTAGCGTGTACTTCAGTACATACTGTAGGAGGTTAAATGACCCGTGGCTAATCTTTCCTTTACCTTTACTCTAACAGGTTTCCTATCATTTCTTCATTCAGAGTTACGTTCTGAGAGCAGGTATGCCAGTTGAGCAAGACATAACTATTCTGAGGGAAAGCGAAGATGACGTGGACGTCCGCACATGTCAAAAACACACTGCATGTGGTCGGCGAGGATATTAAATATTTGCCACAATTTTTTTACTTTTTTATACGCATGAGTGCTGAATTTGTCGTCCAATGTGACATTACAATTATTAGGCCTAAATGATAAAATAATGTGTAGTTTGGTTGAGAAAATGACATCTCATCTTTCTTTGTCCTTCCTATCTCTCAGTAATGTATTACCTTGTGGAATTTCATTTTAATCAGGCGGTGTCGTCTTTAACAGTGCTGTCAAGTGAAGTGTCGCCACTCATATTTTGAATAAGATTTGCATTCATTCTGACAGAACTTTTTATACGTCCACCAATTCACTTGTGAAGCATGCTGAGCTCATAAGCCACATGTTCCGTCATGGTTTCGGTGTGTTTCTGTGGTGATGACTAATGTCACACCGAAGGACGAGATTTGCCCAACATCAAACAAAAGAAAAGTTGTAGACGAAAATGTACAGACGAGAGACTAAAGAAAGGGAAAATGTACATATAGTGTCTCAGGTGTTGGACCACAAACTGCCAGAACTGCTTCAATGTGTCTTGGCATAGATTCTATGAGTCTCTGGAACTCTTCTGGGGGGATGGAACACCATTCTTAGTTATTCCATTTGGTGTTTTGATGATCTTGGTGGAGATTGCGTTCAGAAAGTCAGTCCAAGATCTCCCATCTGGTGACTGCGAAGGCCCTAGCATATGATTCACATCATTTTCGTACTAATGAAACCATTTATAAAAGAACACCGCTCTGTTTAGCCAGTATGCTGTGTATTGGTTTTCTTGTGTCAGTGCCTGTTAGGATGTTGTTGAAATAAATAAATAAAAATATGAATTTTCTTTAGGGATTAAATGACTGAAAAAGTTAATCCTTAGAATTTAGCATCATTTTCTCTTAATACATGCTGCATGTGTCATTGTCATTTTTAGAAGTGAGGGTGTGTACTTGGAAAACAACGTTTTTACACGCGTGTTAACATGCTCCATATTGAAGAGAAGGGATTAACTTAAAAAAGAACATTTGAACGTATGTTATAGTTTTCTGAAACTTTATCGGGCATTTTCCACATTCAGTTGTTAGCGATGTTAAGAGATTCGTAGTTGGAATTGACCAGTGGTCCGAAGAATTGTATTCTGAACCATACCATGAAGATTTGTCTGTATGCCGCCTGTGTTGGTCAGTGGCATTTGTTCAGCCACAAGGCAGGTTGTTTAGGATTCAAACCTCAAACAGCCTAATTTGTATTCTTCTAGGATGTGCTCCCACAATAGGGTGATTTGTACTGCATACAAAGTATCAGATTCTTCGCACAACACCCTAACACATTACACTGTTACATTACATTTTTATTCTTTTTTTTGTGTATGAAAAGCAAGCGTTGCTTCCGTATTTATTCTCCAGCTTAATTAACCAGAGTTGTTGGTGTGTTGCAACAGCAGAGTATCACACATTTTTGTAAATACATGCTTTTTATAGTATTAATTATCTGCTCTAAGTGCTAGCATTTTAAATGGACTAAATGCCCAGATGACCTAAGGGGTAATTCTTGTCCTTTTCCTAAACCCTAAACCTAACTGCTACCCTAACCCTGAGCTGTACCTTTATGAAGAGTTTAATTTCAAGTTTAATTTGTGTTTTCTGGTACACATTCACCCAAAATGCTCAACTTTGTTTTGCATAAATGCCAACATGTGGTATAATTTGCTGTGATGATCAATGGACAGTTCACTTTCGTCAAGTTAATCTGTAGTTTTAGAGGACCCACTCTATGGTACATATTGCAAACCGCGGGTCAAAGTTTGGTACAGTACAATAATATTTGCTGTTTAAGTCCTAATGGTCCTTACCATGTTGCTCATTTATCCAGGAAGTCTATACCGTAATCCTTAAACGCTGAAACAAACGCACTGTCCTACCTTGGTTGAGATCATACCTAATCCACCACAAAAGGTTGCTAAAGCATGATGAGGCAAAGCAACCCTGTTTGAGTACTAATCCATTCTGTTTGATTTCTTCTGTGATCACCAAATGGTTGCTGTAGTCTGGTTTTAATCCAATGTCTACTATTTGAGCTAGAGTTGGGAGAGCATTTGTCTGATGAAACCTATTGCCAATACCCCCCCCCCCCCACTCATTAATTAACATACCACCCTGTAGTATTGTGTAGTTGTGTAAAGTAAATGAGCCTATTGAGACCTGACCTGGGATGCTTGTGAAAGTCAGAAGGAAGACTGATGTGGAGGAGTCTGTATGGACATTTGATGCTGTTGTAGCCTCCATTTGGTAGATCAAACTGAGTTTTCTCTTTGTCTGTCTATCTCATTCCCTGTCCCCTGTTTATCTCTATCCCTCTTTCCTGTCTATCTATATCCCTCTCCCCCTGTCTATCTCTAACCCTCTCCCCTTGTCTATTTCAATTCCTCTCCTCCTGTCTATCTCTACCCCTCTCCTCTTGTCTATCTCTATCCCTCTCCTCCTGTCTATATCCCTATCTCCTGTCTATCTCTATCCCTCTCCTCTTGTCTATCTCTATCCCTCTCCTTTTGTCTATCTCTATCCCTCTCTATCTCTGTCCCTCTCCTCCTGTCTATCTCTATCCCTATCTCCTGTCTATCTCTAGCCCTCTCCTCTTGTATATCTCTATCCCTCTCCTCCTGTCTATCTCCATCCCTCTCCCCCTGTTTATCTCTATTCCTCTCCCCCTATTTATCCCTATCTGTCTCCCCCTGTTTAACTCTATTCCTCTCCCCTGCCTATCTCTCCCCCTGTTTATCTCTATCCCTCTCCCCCTGTGTATCTCTAACCCTCGCCCCTTGTCTATTTCTATTCCTCTCCTCTTGTCTATCTCTATCCCTCTCCTTTTGTCTATCTCTATCCCTCTCTATATCTATCCCTCTCCTCCTGTCTATCTCTCTCCTCCTGTCTATCTCTCTCCTCCTGTCTATCTGCATCCCTCACCCCCTGTTTATCTCTATTCCTCTACCCTGGCTATCTCTCCCCCTGTCTATCTTCATCCCTCTCTCCCTGTTTATCTTCATCCCTCTCCCCCTATCTATCCCTAGCTGTCTCCCCCTGTTTATCTCTAGTCCTCTCCCCTGTCTATCTCTCCCCCCGTCTATCTCTCCCCCTGTTTATCTATATCCCTCTCTCCCTGTCTATCTCTATCTCTCTCCACCTGTATGTCTCTATCCCTCTACCCGTTTATCTGTTCTCCTGTCCATTTGTCCTCCTGTTTATTTCTCACTCCCTCTATTTCTCTTTCTCCCCTTACTCCCCATCTCGCGCCTCACTATCGTACTCTCAACCCCTCCCCCCATTTGTTTCTTTGAGCACAGTGTTCATACTAGCAGGGATGTCACAGGGCCTTCACAGTGTGTCCTCATGTCCCCAAGCCAGTGTTCTCTCACTAAGGGAATAGCCATGGCATAGCTTTCCTTGGAAGACAAATGAGAAGAGCATGAGCAGCGAACAGCTAAAAAGAGCCTCCTAATTTGGCAAATCAAACCAGCAAACGGCTGCAAACACATCTGACGGCGGTATGCAAATGATCGAGGCGGCCTGTGGACGACATAGCCAGATACCTGTGAGCCCTGGGACGTGTATGTTGGTGTGTGTGTCTGTGTTGCGGGGCATAACAGAATGGGTTTAGGAGACTACACGATGGTTGGTAACTATTGATTCGTTTTTTTGCAACTCAATTGATCTTTACAAAAAACGAAAAAAGGTGAAAATACATGTACGTTACCGTATGGTTGTATATTAAAATTGATTGTCCGTACATTTTAACATTTCCATAGTAGTAAGTCGACTAAATGAACAAACTAATAGTTGAGCAGAGCTGCAGTTGATTTGTTTAGATCAAGGGACATTTTGTGAATGGCTAATATGCCTTACTAGATTATTCCCGGATCGGGAATTCGGATTTGGTATGAAAGTCACAGGTATTATGCGCTTGAGTGAGTGTGTGTGTGTGTCTCTAATGGGAACACTTGCGGTATCCATCGGGGGGTTTCTTTGATCGCTGCCCACCCAGCACTCCACTGACTTCTCCTCCCAGACCCACAGGTGGCCTCTCCGGCACACCCAGGAGGCTGTGTCTCGGTGCTATGGGACAATCAGGCCCTCCACCGCTGGGGGTTCCCAGCTCCACCGAGTGCTACCCTCCCGCCTGTGTGGTCACACCCCGAAGGGCCCAGTGACCGTTAGCTAAAGCCGTTGTTCTGTTTCCTGTTCGGCAGGTGTCCGGGTGCCAGGGGGGCACTGGCAGACAGGCACACAGGCCCACCCCTCGCCGTGCCCCCCCGCCTCGGTCCCTCCTGCTCACGGCCGAGGCCCCGGTCAGAACTATTTCTGGCGACGGTAATTAATTTCCGGAGCAGACGCCCTAATCCCGCGTCGCTCCGTGGTGCGTCGGTTTCCGTCGTGGCTCCTCTGGCCTAGGCTTTTTTTTAAAATAATTAGCGGCTCATCTTGTTGCGTCTGTGGGTTTTCCTGTAGATATATTTGTAAGGGCGGTAAAGAAATACTAACGAGTCATTGTTTAATATTGACTTCATAATGACATTCAAGCGGCGCGGATGTGAGTTCTAAACGACATTATCTGGTGAAATGCTTTGTCGACTGTGTTATCACAATGACGGGTTAAAACAAAGAGGTCGGAAGTGTCAGTCGGGAAAACGACAGGCGTTAAAAATACCACTGCGCCCCACCTTGTTGGAATATCCAGAGTACTAGGCAGATATTTGTGAGGGAACCGGAACTAGGTGGAGAAGAGGGGGCGGGGTCACTGTTCCTCGCCCTCCCCCTCCCCACAATGCAACAGAGGTTCGGCCATTAAAGATTTAGGGCCGGAGTGGACGGGCATCAGCGGTATGTCTCTTTGAAACGGGAGGGAGAGAACACGAGGGGTTCAGAGCGAGAGGAGAGCGTTCTGTGAGACGGGAGGGGGACGACTCTTGTCTCTCTTGCCCCCCTCTGCACTCTGTGTCTATTTCTGGGGTGTATCGTCGGACGCCCCTCTGGGGTGGAACAGCGGGGGGGGGG
>JACXGK010015777.1:0-10026 GCA_016801125.1 Novumbra hubbsi | reverse complement strand
GAGATTAGAGGAATGGAGGAAGGCACACAGAAGAACTACAAGACTCCTGCAGTGATGACTACAAAAGCCAGGAGCCATTTGACTGGACAGGATGTAACCCGAGAGGGGAGTTGGATTTTAACTTTTACAGCAGTGGGATATTTCATTTGGATTTTAGCAATTTTCTGATACGGGTTGATTACATGGGATGTTTATTTTTTTTGTACGTTTGATAATTTGTGGTTTGTCCCAGTTTGAGTATTTTGTTTTGATTTACAATTTGGAAAGTGATACCCCTACAGCGGACAGACTAGCTTTCTTCGGATCTTATGAGTTGGAACCAACAGACAAATTCATTTTTACGTGTAATTATTATACAGATAATTATTTTAAATTGGTTGTTAATAAGTAATGATACTTTCAGGCAACTGAAACAATTTATTTACTTCTCTGACATTTGAGGAGTGATCCCATCATCCGTAATGGTTGCATTTTACTTGTAGTGTGACTAAATATTAAGGTTAAGGTGAACATGTCAACTGAGGCAGTGTTTTTGTCTTCCCGTTTCTCCTATAAGGATGGCGTTGCAAACCTCTAACTCAGGGAATGGAGACGATTTGGACCAACATGATGAAGTGAAACCTCCAGAACCTTTCCCTTCTGGGTCCCAGAACCCGATTCAAGGCACATGAACAATGCTGCAGGGCGAAGGCGGAAGGCCGGACCCTCAACAGATCTTCTATGGAAGACTAAAAGGACTGTTTTTGAACATCAAGACCAAGGCAGAGTGGCCTTTGGGTCCGGATGGATGTGCCAGAGAAAAGGGGGAGGACTGGAGGGGTAACTTCTCAGAGAAATTTAGACTAGCCATGTACTGGTATAGAGGTTGCAACCGAAGTGTTGAGATGGAGCGGGAAGTAAAAACTAGAATGTGAATTATTTTGTTGGTGTCATATAAGATCTAAGAAAATGGTTGTTTTACAAATTAGGAAAGACACTGGGGAACGGTAGGCTAGGGAACAGTTAAAAGGGGGAGCACCTCGGCTCCCCCGGGGCGGAAAGACTAATTGGTTGATCTCGGAGACGAGATCAAAAGGGGGATTTGTGGAATATTTTTGTTAAAGATTAGCTGTTAGAAACCAACAGGGCCAGTGAAGCTGAACTTAGAGAGAGCAAGACAGGCTGGGGTGTTAAAATGTTAATTAGTACATTCCAGAGTAGGGCCATGAGTCAAGAGATCAAGGGGGGAATAGGGGGACCTGGTTTATTGTCTGTTGCCTTATCACACTGACCCTGATGGGGACAGGGAACAGAGGAGGGGAGGTATGAACACAATTTAGGTGATATCTCCGGGCAGACTTCCTGGCACCAGCAGCCCCCATCAACTGTCCTCTTCGTCTACCTCCGATGTCACCAGATGGCCCCACGATCAGAGATGGGGTCTGCATGAAAAGGACACGCCCACCCAGGAAGCCCACTCGACAGATTACATCCAATGATTGAGGGGTGGGAGGGGCTGTATGTTAACTGTCTCCAGGTGAAAGTAATGCAGATATTTTCTACTGTACTGTGGGGAACGATCTCCAGATAGCTATCTGTAATAAAGGTGTTTAGTTTGGAAAGACTTGAACCGCGTGGACATTCTCTGATTCGGACCCGGGGGAAGCAGATTTTAACTCAACATCACCCAGAGTAACGTCCACTTGAGAAAAGAGGCTGGTGAACTGATAATTTGTCCCACTCTGGCATCAGCAGGAATGGCATCCCCGTCCTTTTTATGACAACGTGTAGCATTGTTATTGAGGTCCATGGTTGCTTCCCGTGGCCGGGTGTAAAACATTCTATAGGTCCGTTCTCTGTAAGGGCTGAGATAGGCATGATCTCAACATAGCTTGAACTGTAAATCAAATATTGTGTTAGAGGGGCTGAAAAAAAATCAAGCTCAGTCTAGACTGCTTCAAGCTGACATCCGATGTAAAAGAGCCATTTTTAAAAATACCCTCGCTTATTCTTTTGACGCACCTCTTGTCTTTAGGTCGCTTATGGCTTAATGATTTTTTTTAGAAGATGTCTTTCATTTTTTAGTTAATAATAATACATATAGCTGCAAGCAGCAATTTGGGTTACTCCAAAAAATTGGGGATAATTCCAAAATTGACAGACGTGTACCGCACGCATACGCAAAATGCGGTAGCGTAAAAGCAAATAATAAAACGTAGAATTACAATAGGATTACTCCTGATGGAATAATCCTAATAATATTACATATGCGAATATTAAAAGTCCACTAAGTAGGCTAAAGTGTTTGATTGACACAGACATCTGGACAAACGTTTGAAAATAAACAGAAGCAGGCTGAGCGAAATTATGCAGAAAAGTAAAAATTGACAGATGCCGAACTAAAAGCATTCGTGGGTCTTATTTATTTGAGAGGTGTTACTGGCAGTGAAAGCATGAAACTCGATGATTATTGGTCGACCGAAATTAAAATCCAAAATTCTGAGATATCTGCGCTTTGATGACAGGACCACAAGGACTGCCCGTCTTGTGAATGATACATTTGCAATTATATCTGAGGTATTCCACAAGTTTGTGAAAAACTGTGCAGTGAGAACATAACTAGTAGATGAACAAGGCGTAGTGTCGCTTTATACAATACATGGCCAATATACACATTTGGCATTAAATTCTGAATATCCGCCAACAAAATACATGTTGAATGCACAACGCAGTTTATGGAGAAATGAAAGTAGCAGACAATATTGTTATGCGACCGTGAAAAGGAGATGATGTAAAGGCAGCAATCAATGTTTAGGGAACAAAACTTGTGAGCTCTGCCAGACGTGTTAGTTACTTGACTTAAGACCAAATCTATCTCCTTGAAATTGCCAGTTCTGTTGCCAAATATGTTATATTATGCTTGGTATTTTCAGCGACTTTTGTTCTGTGGAATGTTTTAGTTAAGAGTTTGTGCTATTAGAAACAAACCGTGCCGGTAGGGCGTATACTCTGAAATAGCCAGCCGGGGGTTATAAATGTTAATCAGTACATTCCAGAGGTAGGACCATAAATCAAGAGATTAGAGGCAAGGACATAGAATGTATAGGAAGACAGGTTTATGGCCTTTTAGCTGGACCCACAGATGCGGACAATGAAGAGGATATGTAAACGAGCTAGCAGAGGTTTCCTATCAGATCGCCTGGCGCCAGACCCCTCCCTCAACTGTCTTCTTCGTCGGCTTCCGAGGTCACCAGATGGCCCCACGGATAGAGATGGGGTCTGCAAGACGAGACACGCCCACACAGGAAGCACGCTCAGCAATTTCTATACAATGACTGGGTGGGGAAGGGGCTACATAAACTGTGTCCGAACAGACTTTAGATCTTCTTGGCGGTATTGTGGGGAACGATCTCCAGATATATCTGTAATAAAGGCGTTTACTTTGGAAATAGTTGACCGTGTGGACATTCTCTGATTCAGGACTCGGGGGGAGTAGTTTGAGTTCTACAGTTCCCTGTTTTTATGTTTGTTCCCAGTGCAGTGAGAACATAACTGTAAATTAACAACTTTTCCCCATCAAGGCGCGGTGTTGCGATACACAATAAATGGCCAATAAACCAGACACATTTGGCATTAAATTCTGGGTAGCCGCCAACAAAATATAGGTTGAACGCACAACGCTATTTATGGACAGATGAATGTAGGCCGGCTGGTCAGCGGTTAGCAGACAATATTGTTATGCGTTTGCGAAAAGGAGATGTAAAGTCAGCGTTCAATGTTCAGGGAACCAAACTTGTGAGCTCTGCCAGACTGTTAGCGATTTGACTTGAGACCAAATCTATTGATTTGCGATGCGGTCTTAGGTGGGGGATGGGTGCATTCTTTACTATCTCAAGCAAAGAAACAAAAAAAACCCTGAGCACAATGCAATTCCCTAAGACTAACCCATTAGAGTATCCACTAATTACACACACCCATTCAATGGCTCATTTTCATATCAGGTGATTTTACATGAATGTTTCAGACATTGTAATTTTAATAGCTCCTCCTTGTCCTGCCTATTGTGTAGTAGGGAGACTATTGAAAATGAAGGTTAAGCTTTTATGTAATACGTATTCTGTAGATTTTATAATGCGTTATTTTCTCCGGCACTTGTTAATGTACAACATAATAATAATATATATAGCTGGAAGCAGCAATTTGGGTTTACTCCAAAAATTGGGGACAATTGGGAAAGCAAATTTAAAGTTGTAGCAGACAGGACGGATCGAACCATGGACCCTAGGTTTACAATCAATACAAGCTAACCACCACGCCACTGGCGAAGGTGCCAACTAAACCATTTCAGAATGTTGGGTATTTTCCTAATTGAAAATATACATGAAAGAGGGTTAGAATGATCTCATGATGAAAAAAACCATATAGCTCCACAAATTGATGCCGAACTAAAATCATTCATGGGTCTTATTTATTTGAGAGGTGTTACTAGCAGTAAAACCATGAAACTCGATGTTTATTGGTCGGTCGAAATGAAAATAAAAAAATCTGAGATTTCATGCTTTATCTGTGATTTGATGACAAAACCTCAAGCACTGCACGCATTGTTACTGATACATTGGCGATGATATTGGAAATATTCCATATGTTTGTGAAAAACAGTGCAGTGAGAACATAACTGTATTAGATGAACAACTGTTCCCTCGCGGAGTCGCTCTTTACACAATACATGTCCAATAAACCGGACACATTTGGCATTAAATTCTGGGTAGCCGTGAACAAAATATATGTTGAACACACAACCCATTTTATGGAAAGATGAAAGCAGGCCGGCTGGTCAGCAGTTAGCGGACAATATTGTTATGCGTTTGCGAAAAGGAGATGTAAAGTCAGCGTTCAATGTTCAGGGAACCAAACTTGTGAGCTCTGCCAGACATGTTAGCGATTTGACTTGAGACCAAATCTATTGATTTGCGATGCAGTCTTTAGGTGGGGGGTGGGAGCAATCTTTACTATTTGAAACAAAGAAACCCTGAGCACAATCCGATTCCCTAAGACTAACCTATTAGAGTATCCACAAATTACACACACCCATTCGATTGCTAATTTTCATATCAGGTGATTTTACACAAATATTTCAAACATTGTAATTTTATTAGCTTCTCCTTGTCCTGCCTATGGTGTAGTAGGATTGAAAATGATGGTTAAGCTATTATGTAAAACGCATTATATAGATTTTATAATGTGTTCTTTTCTCCGCCACATTTTAGTTTATATATTATAATAACACATATAGCAGCAATTTGTGTTTACTCCAAAACATTAGGACAATTGGAAAATTGCTGAAGGAGAAAAGGACATTTTAAGTAGTCGCAGACAGGAGGAATCGAATCATGAACCCTGGGCTTACTATCAGTACACTCAAAACACTGCACCACCGGAAAGTAATTGACACAACCATTTCGGAATGTTTGGTATTTACCTAATTCAAAATATACAAGAAAGAGGTTTAGAATTATGTTCTTACTTAGTTCTTTAAATGTCACTTGTTTTATATAGTGATATTTGGGTTTTGTGAGCAGGTCGATTTATTGTGAAATTTAGAACGTAACACGGACATTGGCCATAGGCCATTGGCCGGCGTCTTTACACATGGTAGTTACTGCAATCGTAACACACTAACATCGAAATCGGAGCGACACTGAATCAAAACACTTTGCCACAAGATAACAGACACTCAAAAGTTTTGGCCTTGACTTTGGATCCGTACAAGAAACGCCATCTAGCGACCATTACGTGTCAGTAAACACGTCCCTGTTTGTAGGCTCATGGGCAAATCTTGCCCAAACGGCGCTTTAGGGGGGTAACAATGGCTTGGTGCTTCTAGTGTTAAACTGGCATTACACAGTGATTTCCACAAGACCCAGCCAACAGATTTGAATTACTACCATTATGGTGAAAGTGTTTCTATGTTTCAAATCATACTTAAATCACTTTGCAGTGATATTGGTTGTTTTGCATTGAATAAACACTTTTATTGCAGTTTTAGCCATGACAAATCACTTTTTGGCTGTTTATGACAACAGAGTGGAATGTTCTTAAACTACATGATTTAACTGTTTTATGGTTCTATTGGTAAATGTCAATGACTTGAAACCTTGTGTTTGGCTGTATTTCACATCTATTTTCACAATCCTTCTTGAATTTACTTGGCACTGATGAATGCTGTTACACAGTGATGTGTTTCCTCCAGATATTAGCAAGCAAACAGATTTGAGTTACTACCTTTATGGTGTAAGTGTTTCTATGTCTCAAACCCTACTTGAATCACTTTGGCAGTGATATTGGTTGTTTTGCATTGAAAAAACTTTTTTAGCAGTTTTAGCTATAAAAAAATCACTTTTTGACTGTATATGACAACAGAGTGGAATGTTCTTAAACTACATGATTTAACTGTTTCATGGTTCTATTGGTAAATGTCAATGACTTGAAACCTTGTGTTTGGCTGTATTTCACATCTGTAAGTGTTTCTATGTCTCAAATCATACTTGAATCACTTTGGCAGTAATATTGGTTGTTTTTGCATTGAAAAAACTTTATTTGCAGTTTTGAGTATGAAAACTAACTTTTAGACTGTTTTTGACAAATAAGATAGTTTCATTTCATTGCCTTAAAACAGGGGTGGGCAAACTATGGCCCGAGGGCCAAATGCGGCCCGCGAGGCTGTCCCATCCGGCCCGCGGAATGTAATAAATGTTTTGGAGAGGAATTAAAAAACAACTCACCAGCCCATTCCTATACATCTCAGTCCGAATGTAAACTATTTACACATCTACTGTACATATGTAATGTATGTTTTAACTTATGCCCTTTTCTGGCCTCCAAATCAATTATGATTAACAAATTACAAAAACAAATGTGGCCCTCCATTTCATTTCAAAATCCTGATGTGGCCCCTGAGCCAAAATATTTGCCCACCCCTGCCTTAAAACATTGTTGTTGCCTGTCTTTCACTCAAGACTATGTAGTTCAGCAGATGTTAGGCTCTAAATACAACTTTGAACTGTATGTTGAGAAAATGAAAAAAGCCATTCAAATCAAGTTCAGTTTTACTTGCCTCTGGTTGTTTCATACGCGTTGATCATTGCCATGTTTGTAGCTTGGGGTCGAATTCCTAGAATCAGCTTTTATCACCTTTGTGTTTTGTAATTGTTTCTTTTTCATTCGACCAAATTCTGCTTAAACTGGCATTACAAAGTGATGTGTTGTCCACCAGATATTACCCAGCCAACAGATTTGAGTTACTACCACTTTGGTGAAAGTGTTTCAATGTTTAAAATCATACTTGAATCACTTTGCAGTGATATTGGTTGTTTTGCATTGAAAAAACTTTTTTTGCAGTTTTAAGTATGAAAAATCACATTTTGACTGTTTATGACAACAGAGTGGAATGTTCTTAAACTACATGATTTAACTGTTTCATGGTTCTATTGGTAAATTTCAATTACTTGAAACCTTGTGTTTGGCTGTATTTTACATCTGTAAGTGTTTCTATGTCTCAAAAGATACTTGAATCACTTTGACAGTGATATTGGTGGTTTTGCATTGAATAAACACATTTATTGCAGTTTTAGCTATGAACAATCACTTTTTGACTGTTTATGACAACAGAGTGGAATGTTCTTAAACTACATGATTTAACTGTTTCAAGGTTCTATTGGTAAATGTCAATGACTTGAAACCTTGTGTTTGGCTGTATTTCACATCTATTTTTACAATCCTTCTTGAATTTACTTGGCACTGATGAATGCTGTTACACAGTGATGTGTTTTCCACCAGATATTACCAAGCCAACAGATTCAGTTACTACCATTATGGTGTAAGTGTTTCTATGTCTCAAACCCTACTTGAATCACTTTGCAGTGATATTGGTTGTTTTGCATTGAAAAAACTTTTTTTAGCAGTTTTAGCTATAAAAAAATCACTTTTTGACCATATATGACAAAAGAGTGGAATGTTCTTAAACTACATGATTTAACTGTTTCATGGTTCTATTGGTAAATGTCAATGACTTGAAACCTTGTGTTTGGCTGTATTTCACATCTGTAAGTGTTTCTATGTCTCAAATCATACTTGAATCACTTTGACAGTGATATTGGTGGTTTTGCATTGAATAAACACTTTTATTGCAGTTTTAGCTATGATAAAACACTTTTTGACTGTATATAACAACAGCGAGGAATGTTCTTAAACTACATGATTTAACTGTTTTATAGTTCTATTGGTCAATCACCTAAAACCTTGTGTTTGGCTGTATTTTACATCTATTTTCAAATTCCTTCTTGAATTTACTTGGCACTGATGAATGCTGATACACAGTGATGTGTTTCCACCAGATATTACCAAGCAAAACAGATTTGAGTTACTACCATTATGGTGAAAGTGTTTCTATGTTTCAAATAATACTTGAATCACTTTGGCATTGATATTGGTTGTGTTGCATTGAAAAAAGTTTTTTTTGCAGTTTTAGCTATGAAAAATCACTTTTTATCTGTATATGACAACAAAGTGGAATGTTCTTAAACTACATGATTTTAACTATTTCAAGGTTCTGTTGGTTAATGTCAATGACTTGAAACCTTGAGTTTGGCTGTATTTTACATCTATTTTCAAAATCCTTCTTGAATTTACTTGGCACTGATGAATGCTGTTACACAGTGATGTGTTTTCCACCAGATATTACCAAGCTAACAGATTTGAGTTACTACCATTATGGTGAAAGTGTTTCTATGTTTCAAATAATACTATGTTTCAAATAATTCTTGAATCACTTTGGCATTGATATTGGTTGTGTTGCATTGAAAAAACTTTTTTTTGCAGTTTTAGGTATGAAAACTAACTTTTAGACTGTTTTTGACAAATAAGTTAAGTTTTCTCAGTTATATGGTAGAAGTGTTACAAAGTTCCATTGTTTAATTTCATTGCCTTAAAACATTGTTGTTGCTTGTCTTTCATTCCTTTCTAAGTAGTTCAGCAGATGTTTGGCTCTATTTACAACTTTGAACTGTATGTTGAGAAAATGAAAAAAGCCATTCAAATCAAGTTCAGTTTTACTTGATTCTGGTTGTTTCATACACGTTGATCATTGTCATGTTTGTAGCTTGGGGTCGAATTCCTAGAAACAGCTTTTATTACCTTTGTGTTTTGTAATTGTTTCTTTTTCATTCGACCAAATTCTGCTTAAACTGGCATTACAAATGATGTGTTTTCCACCAGATATTACAGTTTTAGCTATGAAAAATCACTTTTTGACTGTATATAACAACAGCGAGGAATGTTCTTGAACTACATGATTTAACTGTTTTATAGTTCTATTGGTCAATCACCTAAAACCTTGTGTTTGGCTGTATTTTACATCTATTTTCAAATTCCTTCTTGAATTTACTTGGCACTGATGAATGCTGATACACAGTGATGTGTTTCCACCAGATATTACCAAGCAAAACAGATTTGAGGTACTACCTTTATGGTGTAAGTGTCTCTATGTCTCAAAAGATACTTGAATCACTTTGCAGTGATATTGGTTGTGTTGCATTGAAAAAACTTTTTCAAATCAAGTTCAGTTTTACTTGCCTCTGGTTGTTTCATACGCGTTGATCATTGCCATGTTCGTAGCTTGGGGTCGAATTCCTAGGATCAGCTTTTATCACCTTTGTGTTTTGTAATTGTTTCTTTTTCATTCGACCAAATTCTGCTTAAATTGGCATTACAAAGTGATGTGTTGTCCCCAGATATTACCCAGCCAACAGATTTGAGTTACTACCACTTTGGTGAAAGTGTTTCTATGTTTAAAATCATACTTGAATCACTTTGGCATTGATATTGGTTGTGTTGCATTGAAAAAACTTTTTCTGCAGTTTTAGCTATAGAAAATCACTTTTTATCTGTTTATGACAACAGAGTGGAATGTACCTAACCTACATGATTTAACTGTTTCAAGGTTCTGTTGGATAATGTCAATGACTTGAAACCTTGAGTTTGGCTGTATTT
>JACXGK010015776.1:0-10028 GCA_016801125.1 Novumbra hubbsi | reverse complement strand
ATAATGTGCATAAATGTGACTCAGAAGATTCGTCATTCACAGACCCAGGCCATTTTGCCTCCACATTTGTGATAAGGCACATAGAGTCACACACCATCTACGAGAGTATAGTCAGTCAATCTTTTTTGAAACATTCCTTTTTTAAATTGTATTTGATAAATTACTAATCTGGAATTCTAATAGTAATTGACCTGCACATTTATACTGTGTTCCCCCTTTCGGTTCACAAAATCCCCTTCATTGGAGCAAGGTGGGACCTTGATGGGGATGTGTGTACAGTCTATGGCACCAATAACATTAGGGAAGCCTGGGGGACCTTGATGGGGATGTGTGTGCAGTCTATGGCACCAATAACATTAGGGAAGCCTGGGGGACCTTGATGGGGATGTGTGTGCAGTCTATGGCACCTATAACATTAGGGAAGCCTGGGGGACCTTGATGGGGAAGTGTGTGCAGTCTATGGCACCGATAACATTAGGGAAGCCTGGGGGACCTTGATGGGGATGTGTGTGCAGTCTATGGTACCTATAACATTAGGGAAGCCTGGGGGACCTTGATGGGGATGTGTGTGCAGTCTATGGTACCTGCAATGGTGTTTCACAGCCTGGGGCTTCAATTGGCTTGGAAATACCACAAAAGCCCCTAAAATACTGCTTGAATACCAATGTAAACTTTGCGAATGGCACAACAGACAGCACTTTTCCCAAGTTATCCACCTCTCCAATTGTGTAAATGAAAGTGCCACTCGCAAAGAATTGCAACCTCCCCCCCAAAAAAGAATTGCAGGGCAATACACACAGTTTGTGCTGTGGTTAAAGCCCGAATTCGAGTTGAACATTTAACATGGGTTCCAACAAGCTAACTAGATAAATTAGTTCCTCATTAGTTCCTGTATGTCACGCAACACTCAATTGATTAATTGCGCATTATCCTCGCAACTAGTTGCTCTCGTAAAAACGGACAAGCCATGGCTGTTATTGACTTCCTGTATCACTTCACCTTATAGCCGCAATCTAATCTTGTTTACATAAATCTGCTCTCAAGCAGGCTTCAATTTACAGCCATTTTGCTTTGGCAGCAAATCTAGGATGAGCGTCAAAGAACCCAACAATCCAAGATCATGACAAATCGTCAACTATCATATCCGGCTAACTGAGTTAGCTAGCATCGAAGAACAGACCCCAGGAGTGGAAGAAGGAGCAAAATGAATGAAGGAGAGGAAAAAAGGAGAGTGTAGAGGGACATGGAGGGGAAGAGAGGAGGAAAGGAGATACGGAGATAAGGAAAAGAATAGAGGTAGAGGAGTGATGGGCAAGGAAGAGAGTGGGAGAAGAAGAGGAGGATTGGTGAGGCAGAGAGGATGAGGAGGAAAGAGAAGACAAGAGGATAGGGGCAGAGGAATAAATAGGTAGAGATGGAAAAGGAAGAGAGAAGATGGGGAGAGGAGAGAGTAGGGGGGGGAAAGTAAGTGATGAGAATAGGGAAAGAGGAGTAGAGGAACTATGTGGAGAGGGAAAGGAAAAGAGAAGAAAGGTGGGAGGAGAGAAAGAAAGGAGCAGAGGGAGAGACAAAGATATAAGAGCATAGGGGAAGAAGAGAAGATGAGAGACAGACGAGGAGAAGAGAGTTGAGGAAAGGAGGAAAGGGGGAGTGCTGGAGAGGAATAAAATATATTTCCTCACTACTAGAGAGTTATTATCAGTGTTTTACTACAGTGTCCTACTAAACATGACCTTGATTAGAGTGAAACATCATGTTGTGTTTGATACAGGGACCATCTGACACAGAGACACTGAGGAGTAAGAATTAACCCTAAACCCTGGATAGAGGGGCTCAGTGAATGTGGTGTTGAATGTGTACAGGTGGGTCAGTGTGTCAGAGGAGACCCTGTAGAAGGACAGAGTGCCGGCTGGCCAGTCCAGATACACTCCTACTCTGTGGGAGTCTGAGGAGGTGACAGGTATATCAGTTTTCTTATTATTGTGCCAGACAGAGTAACTGTTAACATTACAGTACAGACACCAGCACATTTCTTTGGATCCAAGACCACAGTAACCCAATCCTCTCCTGTTGATTACTTTATATGTCACTCCTATCCCTGCCCCTCCCACACTCCTCTCTACCTCCCAGTAACAACGTCCAGACAGACCCTCTCTACACAACACTTGTGGATAGACCTCAAATCTCTCTGGGTGATCAGGATACAGCTGCTCCTCTCTCCTCCATGTCACCTTTCTGTTCTTTTTAGACAGAGAGAGGAGTCTGTTTACTGTGTTTGGGTCCAGTGTGAGATCACAGACATCTGATGGATGAGACCAAGACACAATATTACACATCATCATCATCCATATTATACACACACATGCATAATGAAAAACCACAGACAATTATCTGAACACACACTTTAGCTGTATATGTGTTCTGTATAATAAGTCACTTACATTTCTTCAGTCCTGATTCCAACCTCCACGCTCCACCATGATTCATACTGTGTAAGAAACAGAGTAACAGACTGTCATTCAGTGATGCAACCGGTCTTACACACTCACACGCACCTTACATATACCTGCAACACACACATACATACACCACACACAACCAATCACACACAACCCCTTCCTCCCATCACACACACACCACCCCTCCTCCCATTACACACCAACCACACACAACCCCCTCCTCCCATCACACACACCACCCCTCCTCCCCTCTCACCCACCCACTCAACAAAGTTGCTGTTGTCCAACCACTTCTGATTGAATAAGTACTTTCCCATGTTACCTGTGGAAGTGTCTTGTTGACTTCTAACATTATGAATCAAGGTTCCTCTTGTGTGTAATGATGATTACTGAACTTTAATACTAAAGACTTAAAAAAAAGGAAATAAGGCAATATTAACTTTTAAAGACATCTTAAGGACCTGTGGAAACTCTGCACGCACAAACACACCCAAAACCCTCATCACACACACACAAACCCCATCCCATCACACACCCAATCACACACAATTCACAACCAGTCTTCGATCACACACCATACACAATCCCTCCTCCCTTCACACACACACACACACCATTCACAACCCCTCCTCCCATAATACACCATACACAACCCCTCCTCCCATAACACACCATATGTCAGGATTCCACCCTGACACTCGCCGACACTGGTCCTGGCACACCCTCTAGTGGTCCCGTGGTGCTATCACAAGCGCTTGACACCATACACAACCCCTCCTCCCATCACACACACCTTACACAACCCCTTCTCCCCTCACACACACCATACACAACCCCACCTCCCATCACACACACCATACACAACCCCACCTCCCATAACACACACCATACACAACCCCACCTCCCATAACACACCATACACAACCATCTGGTGGAAAACACTAAACCAGAAAGGGTGATTATTTGATCTGACTCCTGTGCTGTGTTGACCAGTCTGCAGTCATATCAATCTAATAGCCGGCAGGACATCTTATATGAGGTGATACATACACAGGACAGGGTGAGACAGGACATCTTATATGAGGTGATAAATACACAGGACAGGGTGAGACAAATAGATGGAATATTGATGACATGGAGTATATAGTGAAGTGGTATGAGTGGTATCCATCTACAACCACACAGTGATAACATGGAGTATATAGTTAAGTGGTATAAGTGGTATTTCAAATAGATGTAACAGTGATAACATGGAGCTGGCAGGTGATCCAGGTCACAATTAAGGTCAAGCAGTTGGAGGAGGAGGAAGATGAGGAAGACGTGGAGGTCAAAAGAATGACAGGAGACAAACACTCCTTCTGATGATTCATAAACCCTGACCTGGAAATGGTGAGAACCTTTTAACACTAGAAGCGCTGAGCCATCATTACCCCCCTGATGGGCTGTTTGTGCAAAATTTGCCCATGAGTCTACAGACAGGGACATATTTACTGACACGTAATGGTCGCTAGATGGCGCTTCTTGTACGGATCCAAAGGCTGAAACTTTTGGTTGTCTGTTTTATCTTGTGTCAAAGTGTTTTGATTCAGTGTTGCTCAGTTTTAGGTAAGGGTGTAATGATTGCAGTAACTACAATGTTTAAAGACGCCGGTCTGGCTTGGTTTATACGATATAATATAGCACTCAACATTGCAGTTTGTATTGCTGGAATAATACAATTAGCAAGGAAGAAAATATAAAGTAAAAAATGAATTATGAAAATAAATTCACCTGCTCACAAAACCTAAATATCACTAAATAAAACAAGTGACATTTAAAAGAGCATAATTCCAAACCTCTTTCATGAATATTTTCAATTAGGTAAATACCAAACATTCCGAAATGGTTATTTTAACAGCTTTGCTGGTGGCGCAGTGATTTATGATTTTCATTTCTGCCGACCAATAAACAAAGAGTTTCATGCTTTTAACGCTAGTAACACCTCTCAAATAAATAAGACCCATGAATAATTTTAGTTCGGCATCTGTCAATTTGTAGAGCTATATGCGTCAGGAGATTCTAACCCTCTTTCATGTATATTTTAAATTAGGAAAATACCAAACATTCCGAAATGTTTTAGTTAGCAACTTTGCCGGTGGCGCAGTGGTTAGAGTGTAGTGATTATAAACCCAAGGTTCGATTCCTCCTGTCTGCTACAACTTCAAATTTGCTTTCCCAATTGTCCCCAATTGTTGGAGTAAACCCAAATTGGTATCTATATGTATAAATATTATGTTGTACATTAAAAAGTGGCAGAGACAATAATGCATAAAAAAAAAAATACATCTGAAGAATAAGTTTTACATAATAGCTTCCCCTTCAATCATCTCCCTACTACACAATAGGCAGGACAAGGAGGAGCTATCAAAATTACAATGTTTGAAACATTCATGTAAAATCACCTGATGAGCAATCAAATGGGTGTGTGTAATTAGTGGATACTCTAGGTTAGTCTTAGGAAATTGTATTGTGCTCAGGGTTTCTTTGTTTCTTTGAATGCACCCATCCCCCACCTAAAGACCGCATCGCGAATCAATAGATTTGGTCTCAAGTCAAATCGTTAACATGTCTGGCAGAGCTCACAAGTTTGGTTCCCTGAACATTGAATGCTGACTTTACATCTCCTTTTAGCAAACGCATAACAATATTGTCTACTGACCGCTGAACAGCCGGCCTACTTTCATCTTTCCATAAATAGGGTTGTGCGTTCAACATATATTTTGTTTGCGGCTACCCAGAATGTAATGCCAAATGTGTCCGGTTTATTGGCCATTTATTGTGTAACGCAACACCGCGCCTTGATGGGAAACAGTTGTTAATTTACAATCATGTTCTCACGACACTGGAAACAAACCTAAAAACAGGGAACAAAAGTCGCTGAGAATACCAAGCATAATATAACAAATTTGGCAACTGAACTGGCATGGTCAAAGAGCTTATCGAGCGAATCAATAGATTTGCTCTCCCTGAACATTGAACGCTGACTTTACATCTCCTTTTCGCAGTTGCATAACAATATTGTCCGTTACTTTCATTTCTCCATAAATTGAATTGTGCATTCAACATGTATTTTGTTGGCGGCTATTCAGAATGTAATGCCAAATGTGTCCGGTTTATTGGCCATGTATTGTGTAAAGCGACACTGCGCCTTGTTCATCTACTACAGTTATGTTCTCAGTGCACTGTTTTTCACAAACGTATCAAATACCAATCCGATATCATCGCAAATGTATAATTCACAAGACGGGTAGTCCTTGTGGTCCTGTCATCAAAGCGCAGATATCTCAGATTTTTTTGTTTTTATTTTGGTCGACCAATAATCATTGAGTTTCATGCTTTTACCGCCAGTAACACCTCTCAAATAAATAAGACCCACGAATGCTTTTAGTTCGGCATCTGTCAATTTGAACTTTCTTGCATAATTTTGCCTTCGCTCCCGCTTCAGTGTATTTTCGAACATTTGTCTAGATGTCTGTGTCAATATAACACTTTAGACTACTTAGTGGACTTTTAATATTTTCATATGTAATATTTTTAGGGTTATTCCATTTGGAGTAATCCTATTGTAATTTTAAGTTTTATTATTAGATCATTATTAGAAAATATACATCACTCCGTCATGTATATTTTCAATTCTGAAATAGTCAAACTATTAACTTTGCTGGTGGCGCTGTGGTTAGAGTGTACCGATTGTAAACTCAGGGTTCATGGATTCAACTCTCTCTGTCTTTTTTTTTCTTTAAAGACAACCAATCTCTAATATTATCCCAGAATGCTTGAGACACAGGGCATACACAAAACAAGTGTTCTAAGGTCTCTTCAGCTACATTACAGAAAACACAGGGATCCATTTCAAATTTAAATATCTTCTTAAGAAACACAGCTGTGGGATAAATCTTAAGAATTACTTTAAAATGAGTTTCCTTAGCTTTGGGAGATACCGGCCACCTGATATATTTTGAAAAGGCTTTTTCCACAGCAGATGAGGTTATAGCTTCCGGGGCCTAATCATTGCAATTTTCTATGGCTAGGATAATAATTTAGGCTGGTAAGAAAGAAAAATTCTTTAGCACAATTAACAGTTTATTAAAGATTCACTTGCAAGGAGAGTCTGGTTCCCCATCACCCAGAGTGACAGGGAAGCATCTCTGCCAATTCCAAAGTCACATACATTCTTATACACTCAGGTTATTTGCATATCCATTTGGTATATTTAGCATACAGATAGATGTCGCCAACAAACACAGACCAGATCCTCTCACCTCTCACCAGTACAAATAAACTTATCACACTTCCTGTCATACAAGTCACAGCATTCAAAAGCAAGCTTTGGCAATATAGACTTAACATTTGTATACATTAAGGTGCTTCTGATTTGCTGGACCATTTCAGATTTCACACAATGCAATAGGGATTGCTTTTCAAATCTTATTAAACTTTCGCTGACAGGAATTCAAAGCAAATTTCCTAACAAAGTCTGCACAACACAATATGTTACCATAACCATCTAATAAATCAGTGACAAACATAATACCTTTCTCATACTAGTCGTAATGGAAAATTGATTTTCTGTTAATTATGACTACTCTATTGTTCCACAAGGTTGAGCCATGAGGAGAAAAATTATGTGTAAATATCATTTTCCAAAACTGAAGGACCTGTTTATGGAAATTGGCAAGCTTGACAGGGATTTTACTTATCTCAAAATCACATTTTAAACGAAAGTCAAGACCTCCAAGATGGTTAAACAAAGACCTTGGAATATGGAACCACACGGAATCTGCCTGTAACAGACAGGCTTTTAACCAATTTATCTTAAAAGTGCCAACTAGCGATTCAAAATCAAGGGCTTTAACACCACCCATTCCATACTCCTTGACAAGCTGGGACCTTTTTATACAATGGGTTTTATTCCTCTATAAAAACTGGAAAATAATGGAGTTAGCTTTGCAAATATCATTGGAAGAAACAAATAGTGAGTCACAAGGGTAGATACATTTTGAAAAACCTTCAGCTTTAGATAAAATAACCCTACCAAAGATTGTAATGTCCCTGATCAGCCAGCGACTAAGGGACTTCTTCATATCTACTATACGGTCTGAAATATTGACATCCTCCCTTCTAATAAGGTTTTTAGATATTGTTATTCCTAAATATTTAACATCAGATTTGACCCTAATTGAAGCAATTGAAGAGTCAGCACTGGCATGGATGGGTAGTAGGTCACATTTGTTTGTATTGAGGGACAACCCTGAAGCATCAGAGAAAAAGGAAATTGTACTGAGAGTTTTCTCCACCATTAACTGATCTCTTAAAAGAATTGCTGTATCTGTCACGTCTCCGCCTACTGGCGGCCACTCCCCTGTTCGCGTAGCCCCCCGGCGTTCGACGTTGCTGGCCTTCTAGGCACCATCGTTCGTGTTTGTCTTGTTCCCCATGTCCTGTGAACGCATCCCTCCCTGATTCCCTGCACCTGTTACTCGTTAACTGTGTATATAATCCCTCATGTGTCTTGTCTCTGCGTTCGTTATTGTCTCAATGTTTCGTGGCAGCACGTATGTGCTTTATGTGATTATTTTCACCCTTCACTGTTGAAGTCGTTTGGAAGAGTTGTTACTCTGTTCCGGTTTACCTTCAGTACATTAAAACCTTGTCGTTGATCGCCTCCCTGCAGTTTGGTCTCTCACCATATCCACGTTACAGTATCATCTGCAAATTGACTTATTTTAAACTCTCTGTTAAAAACTGTTTTGCCTGCTATATCTGAGGAATACTTAATAAGAATTGTTAATAACTGGGTTGCCAGTATGAAACGCTTTGGGTATATAGGGCATCCTTGACAAATGCCACATAGTACATTAAACCTAGGGGTCATTCCTGGATTCAGAGAAACACTGCTGCTTATGTCAGTGTATGACATCTTAATGACCCTCTCTCTCTGTCTGCTGCAGCTTAAAATGTGCTTCCACGCTTCTGCATTTTGTGTATGCGTGCGGTACACATGTCTGTCAACTTTTGAATCGTCCCCAATGTTTTGGAGTAACCCAAATTGCAGCTTGCAGCTATAGGAATTATTATTATGGAATTGTACACTTTATTTCATTTCAGAGTCAAATAAAATAAATAGTTGTTTTCTACATACATAAAACTACTAGACTACTTCAATGTAAGGCACTAAATCATAACACAAATAAGACGTTCCGGACCTTTGCTTGAAGTAATTTGGTCTAGCTGGACGATTCTACATTTTAATTGAATACCCATGATCTATATATTTAAAACACACATATTTAGGAAAAGTAAAAAAAGCAGGGTCCTGGAATTTGATTGAGAGCGAAGATATATATTTTTTCCTCTTCAATGGGTAAAATCTGCCTGCTCTGGCGCTTCTAGTGTTACCTGTTCTCATTAGAGGTGTTGGTCTCATTCATTTGACAAGAATACTCAATATTCTTAATTACCCAATAAGTATATATATATATATATATATATATATATATATTAGAAAACATTATAAAATAGGATTAACAATCATCTCACGGTACATTTGCATTATGTTTAACAAAAACACTATACGACGTTTCAAAATCTGTGTGAACAACCGAATGGCTTGACTGGCGCTAATATTAGCTTCAATGCAAAACATACTTCTATGAATTGATGAAACAATCAAAACGTCCTAACAAATTGTAAACAGTTGTTTAGGTTGAAGTATCAGAAGCTATAGTTAATAAATCCCTCACCTTGTATATAATTTAAAATGACATGTTTATCTGGTTCTTCTTTTCAGCGTTTATTTCAGTTCAGACTGACTATCATCTGAAAGACTGACTAGCATCATTCATCTGAGAGCATGAAGAAACTACTGGAGCAAGTGGCTCCCTCTGCTGGATGAGACAAGACCATTACCACTCACCATTTAATTTTGACCTTTGTGGGTTTATTAATGTAAAGCATTATACTGTCATTGTGCCAGCTCCAAGTAATCTTAATAAAGATGACATAATGCTTTTTATATTTATTAGAATTGTTACCATGGTACAATGTATAATGTAGGTAAATGGACTAAATGATCCAAAAGCCTGGAGTTATTCAGGGACATGGAAGGACCAACATATTTTAAGTCTAAAATGTACTACATGATCAGACTCAACTCAACTATGCAAATATTGTTGTTAAATGTATCTACATTGGGAAGTTTAATTTGCATGTTATGTATTCAGTTATGTATTCAATACCAACATTACTCTCATATATTTATTCTCAGTAGAAATTTTCATATATGGCCACAAATAAATATATGAATGATATCAAATAAACATTTTAAACACATTTTTACATAGGCAGGTGTGAATGAATTTAATTTCATATCAGTACCCTAAAATCACACACACACCAACAAACAAACAGCAAAAAAACATCAGATAATCAAACAGCTAGTACGGTTCTACACACAACCCTTCCCCACACATTATTCACACACACAACCCTTCCCCACACAACATTCACACACACACAACCCCCCCCCCC
>JACXGK010015775.1:0-10030 GCA_016801125.1 Novumbra hubbsi | reverse complement strand
CACACACCCCACACACGCACCCCACACTTGGCTCCAGATTCTGGAGAAAAATAAAGGTTACTGTGGCAGTTTGTTTGGGATCACCGTCGTGCTTTAGGATGAATTGCTGTCCAATGATTTGCTTGAATTTTTGCAGACAAATGTGTTGGTAAACTTCATATTGGATTCGAACGCTGGCATCAGCAGTTTAATCATCAATGAAGAAAAGCAGCAGCCATGTGTTTCCAAGCCCTAACACTGGTTAGGTGCTGTTAGAGGGAAGAGGAGACACATCCCACCAACCAGAAACACCTGTTAAGCCCTGAATCCGGGGGAATAATATATACACATTGTTCTACTTTAGACACTGGTTAGGTGCTGTTAGAGGGAAGAGGAGACACATCCCACCAACCAGAAACACCTGTTAAGCCCTGAATCAGGGGGAATAATATATACACATTGTTCTACTTTAGACACTGGTTAGGTGCTGTTAGAGGGAAGAGGAGACACATCCCACCAACCAGAAACACCTGTTATGCCCTGAATCCGGGGGAATAATATATACACATTGTTCTACTTTAGACACTGGTTAGGTGCTGTTAGAGGGAAGAGGAGACACATCCCACCAACCAGAAACACCTGTTAAGCCCTGAATCCGGGGGAATAATATATACACATTGTTTTACTTTAGACACGGTGAAACCAGTAGGCACACAGACACTCTGACAATCAATATGTTGCCATCATAATCATAGGTTCATCCAATATTTTGATGCATAATGATGAATGAAAAGCAAGATGTATTTATTGTCCTACTACTTAGGAAGGTGCTATATGCACACGCACCAAACAACCCAGGGCAATGACTCCACCTGACCCTACCCCTCGACGGCTCAACGGCATGTAGGTGCTGAAGCGATAAATGTCACCGGAGAAGGGCCTTCCTGGCTGGAGATGGGGAGCGAAGCGCTAGATGACAGCGTCATAATCCCCTCTGTTCAGAACTATAAGAACTCCACTACACGTCCAGCAAGTCCACACAGCTCAAATCTGATCTCAACTAGCCTGTCCGGGAGAACATCGACACAGTTGGTGAGTAGTGACCTCTGGTACCTGGGAAAAGGGAAAGCTATGCAGAAGATATTTAGCTTTGTTTGATTGAACAGATTTTGTGTCATTTGAAGATATCGCTCAGTAGTAGCTCCCTAAGACGTTCGCTATTCAAGGTGACAGATTAGAAATGTCAAATCCGTGTGGTTTCAATTTAGGGATTCTCAACACGGATTGTTTATACAACGATTGTACAAATATTCCTAATGACTGCGTTTTGTTTGACACTGTGGTAGATATGATGACAGTGAGTCATTCGATGCTGAATAGCAACCTAACTCAAATGCATAATGATGTCATTAGTAACGTCATGAAGACCAGTGTCATGTCCTTCCTGGCCACTCCAATCGGATTTGGCTGCAGAGGCTCTCTATACGATTGGCTGCAGAGGCTCTCTACATGATTGGCTGCAGAGGCTCTCTATACGATTGGCTGCAGAGGCTCTCTACACGATTGGCTGCAGAGGCTCTCTATACGATTGGCTGCAGAGGCTCTCTATACGATTGGCTGCAGAGGCTCTCTACACGATTGGCTGCAGAGGCTCTCTATACGATTGGCTGCAGAGGCTTTCTACATGATTGGCTGCAGAGTCTCTCTATACGATTGGCTGCAGAGGCTCTCTATACGATTGGCTGCAGAGGCTCTCTACACGATTGGCTGCAGAGGCTCTCTACACGATTGGCGGCAGAGGCTCTCTACACGATTGGCTGCAGAGGCTCTCTATACGATTGGCTGCAAAGGCTCTCTATACGATTGGCTGGAAGAGATGAGGCCGTTGACACAACACGAAACTCGTTGAGCACATTCAGCATGTTCTTCCTTTAATCAGATTACCCAAAGTGCTTTGCAGGATGCTGTTGCATAAAGAAGGAGATTATGGGAAACCATATCATGTGACAGACAAGAAAGGACATGGAAGCATTTCTTAATATAGCAAGATTAGACATCTCAGATTATGAATCCAGCTCACCCAGAGAAGCAATATGGCACATTTCCCATGGCAATGATTCCCATTGCTATATGAATAAAGGTGTTCAGCGTCATTTGTGGACACAAAAAAGTTAGCTACCTGGCGGTTTTAAAGGATTGTTTCCAAATGTCAGTGGCCCAAATGTGGTTCAGTGGAGATCAGAAGTGTCAGAGAATGTCTAAAAAGAGATCATATTTAAGTGCTATGAATATTTACTCAAATGATTCATGATACCTGAGATTACTTCTCAACACAACACAACTCCAGATTCAGACCCGTCCCTCGTTTACCCGCCCAACAGAACCATGAACAGCCTGATAACCACCAGGGCTTCTTGCCCGCGGTCTCCAACCAGGGGGCAGCCCAAGTTCAAACAAAGGAACACTCGTCAGTTCAAGAGCAAGCCTCCGAAGAGGGGGGTCATTGGGTGAGTCACTGTATGGATTTGAACTAAATGAGCGTGAGTGAGTCACTGTACTGATTCATTTCCTAATGAATGAGTGAGTCACTGTGCTGGTTCATTTCCTAATGAACGAGTGAGTCACTGTACTGATTCATTTCCTTATGAATATGTTTTATTATTTGCGGACAGTGACAGTTGAGAGGGGGGCAAAAGGGAGGGATTGAGGAAGGATTTGTAGCACTGTCTTCAGTAGCTATGTGTGAGTTGGTTGTAATAATACTACAGCAGACTCCTGCAGTTTCTATTGTGAAAGGCATCGGTGCAGGGTAATAGGTTGACAGACTATCCAGTTCATCCAGATGATGGCAGTGTAACTTATGTTTTCCTGCTAGATTGGTTTGAGCCTATATCTTCGCAGATAGTTTATAGCTGATGTAATAACTGTCCATAAGAAGACATTTACGTTGATGTTTTTTCTCAGGTTTGGAGATGACATTCCCGGCATGGATCGTCTAGGTGCTGGTAAGATCTATATTATTGGTCAAGATGTGAAGATCTTGCAGTTAATATAATTTGGTTTGCATAAACATCATTAAATAATTGAGCTTTATGTCTAAATATACTTTATACCCAACTTAAAAAAGGCATTGCTGGCCCTGAGTCCTTTCCATTTCATCCCAATTCAGGCCAACTTTCAGTCAAATTAATATTGTAGAACCCCACAACGTCAACATAATATACAACAATTTCTGTTATTTTATCAAGGTATAATGGCAGCTACTTGTGATTTTCTATTCCCGATCCAAACATTTGTGATTTACTATTCCCCATTGAGCGCAACCAGATTGTTCAGTTTAAGAAAAAATATAGAAATTATGCAAAATCCGAGCCTTGAAAAAGAAAGTAGAACCATTGAAATCTCAATAAATTAAACAGCATTGCTGAACCTAAATAAATTCAAAACGTTGTTGCACTATATTGTTTCACTTCGATCAGTGAGTTCAACTTACAGTACCAGGCTAATTCGTTATAATTGTTATTCATGGTTTCATTACACATTAATATTAATAAACTCATTACAAACCAACATTTTCTATTTCAGCTTCATGGGAACAGGTCTGCCCCTGGGAAGCTTACAGTCACCTTGAGCTGCATGAGTTGGCACAATACGGAATCATCTGAATACTACAACTCCCATGATCCACTACGTAATCGACTAATACAAATGGAGTCTCAGGATCAACTGGAACAGAAACAACAGATTTCAGGCTGTTCAGAGTCAGACACCAACACTAACCAAATCAAAAGTATATTTCAGCATCAACAACGTTCACACAATGTCTGTTATTAATTTACACACATTTGCTGTTTCTATTTGACATTTGTCTATTTAGCACTTTGTAATGTCACTAACACACAGTACATTCTCTTAAAGAGGCTCTTTGGAACTTTGGCATTGATTAACAATTTCTTTATCACTTATTTGGGCCTGTGTATCAGTGTCTATTAAATGAATCTCCCGTTTAAAAGCAACATTTCGGGAAAATAAGAAATAACATGTTTTGTGACACAAGCCTAACCCAAATACGCCAGAGTGCTAGCCTTTTCAGTTCCAGCCATTGAGATTAAGTCGACTGACACTTGAGTGACATTAAAGAAGATTCACATACAAAAGTTTTTGTTGAAACAAAAAGACTGGTCCAGGCCTGCATAGCAATATCCAATGAGGTTGCAGTATAGGCCAAACAGAGACAGCAAGAACATAGGTCATACACTTGTCATACACTTATATTCTAGGCAGTGAAGAGTTACTTTCTACTGGCTAGCAATATCCCAAAATAATGAAGAGCCTCTTTAAGTGTTGAAGTTCCTCACACTTATTTCCTTCTGTGACAACCTTCTTAGACAATTTATATAACTATCTATAGCAGTGTAACAACTATTGTTATCCCCTAACAACAACTCTCCATAAATTTGATTTATGAATATCTGGGCTTTTTTATACTATCAATTGTATTTTCCTACACACTCTCAAGCGGCCATTTTGATATGTCATGTGGCTGTTCCACTGAGTGCTGAATGTGTGATCTGGGGATGCCTGAGTTTGTGTCAATCGGTTTTGTGGAGCGGTAACTAAGAGCAGCCGTATCGGTTGTGATGGTGCCGGATATGGCTGGGCCCAAGTTCTGGGCCTTAGTTAAGTGAAACGGCTGGAGAATATGAGTTTTTACACAGTTATCAGCAGCAGTGGATGGGCTGTAACAAACTCAGAATAAAGCTTGATACATTTTGGAACAAAAGGTGTCGTCTTTGTTACATTTATCTTCACATTAATCCCTCCTCATTGGCTCCATGTACCCATTATTTAGGGAAACCAGTGTACAAAAAATGATTTACAAGCAGAATGGAAACCAATCTACTGAGATTATTTTAGACTGAAAATTCAAATTAGCAGGGCTATCACTGAATCACAGATGGTAAAAACATGTTACAACCATCAGGACGTGGCAAACTTGCTTCCTTTACAGGAAAACATTCTCAGCAATTACAGAGGAAATTAGACCGAACACATTACTGAGGAAATGATTGAAGAGCTGAGTCCGCTCACTTTGAAGATGACCTGACTTGAACTCACAGAGATAATGGCCAGATGGTGCCATAATTGAGGTCACACAATTTTTCTTTCTATGACATAATACCAGATACTACAGCCAAACCATCAAGTGCCAAAAAAGCTGAACAACAAATACATTGTGTGTGTGTGTGTGTGTGTGTGTGCATGTATGCGTGATTGTTTTTCTGAATATCTGTATGTCTCATTTCAGTACATCACATTCTGCCCTTCATTTGTATGCTAGTCTATTTCTCTAAAACCAACTAGTTGAGAAAATAATTCATAACAGCAGGCTGATCAATGTTATTCTCTGTCCCCACATTGCATAGAGACGCCCTTTCCGAGTTATGTTCCACTGGCTTTCATCTCACTAGGAACAGTTCAGAGACACATATTAAAGATGCAATGTTTTGTTTAATATCATCAAATCTCTCGCCCCCAAACGGGGTCATGAAAATGATGCACGACCGTAGGAGGTCATGTTATTCACAGTTACTTGATATGGTTTGATGCTACGTTATTAATTCCGAGTAGTTAATTCGGTTGAAAAGCTTTATTCCATTCAACCTAGTCCTAAACTGAGAAGCAAGTACAATAAATCTACAAGGAAAATATCACAGGCCTCATCTGTAGCCTGAGTGTTTTCTTGTAGCTTTAGTCCACTGGATGTTATCCAGCAGTCGTGTGGCGACGAACAGAACGACGATCTGAACCCCCAGCAGGACGACCCCCACGGCCCCTATGAGGCCGGTGTGCTGCTCTATCCAGCGAGACACGCCCCCCAGGCAGCCCCCCAGGAAGATGAGGCTCTGGGCAGAGAACTCGTCCAGCTGCTGGGCCCCGACTCCACACTGGGAGTTCCACACCGTTCCGTTCTCCAGAGGGTCCACGCAGCACGTGGCAGGGACGCCGCAGGACATCACTCCCGGGGCGGAGCAGTTGTAGTACCTGAGGAGGACGTGTCACGTGTGTTTAGCATAGCATGTGGAACCACAGGTCAACTGACTGGTTGCCCAGAGAGAGTTAAGGATAGGTTTAGGGTTAGGTTTAGGGTTAGGTTTAGGTTTAGGTTTAGGTTTAGGGTTAGGTTTAGGGTTAGGGTTAGGGTTAGGGTTAGGGTTAGGGATAGGGATAGGGATAGGGATAGGGTTAGGGTTAGGGTTAGGGTTAGGGTTAGGTTTAGAGTTAGGGTTAGGTCTAGGGTTAGGGATAGGCCCAGTTATCTAGATTTACTGTGACATTTAAGTTATTTATGCTGATGTTGCCAGAGAGACTTTATCTGTTTATCTGTATGGCAATATTACACTAGTTATACCACATTCTGTTAGCTCTCAATAAAGACATTATGACTTAATAATATCTTATCAATATTATTAGAATTGTTGTTCCTATTGATATTACTGGAAGAAGTTAAGAGACTGTACTAAGCATCTGGATCCAGCTTTGGAGTTCAAGGACATAGAAGTGCCTTTTGGGAGTTGGTCGTGTATGGATTACAGTTCCGTTGATTATTTAATACTACAACAATAAAAACTGGTGGATCCAAATTCTCTCAAAATGCGTTATTTACCAAGAGAGCCCTTTTCACGATTTCAAAAACAACATGAAGCCATGTCGTCCCTCAGGTCGGGGGGGTCACAGTCGACTCACATGTTGACCTCCCAGTCTCTGTAGCTATCTGCCCCACAGACACTCACATGTTGACCTCCCATCTCTGTAGCTATCTGCCCCACAGACACTCACATGTTGACATGCCAGTCTCTGTAGCTATCTGCCCCACAGATACTCACATGTTGACCTGCCAGTCTCTGTAGCTATCTGCCCCGCAGCACTGCAGGCCGACCTGGATCTCGTCCATGATGAACCGCAGGTCCAAGTCGTCCTGGTAGCGCGCCATGGCCACCAACATGCCGGACCTCAGGTACCCCTCGATCTGTCCCTGAAGGGCGTAGGCCACGATGGCCGCCAGCGTCTGGGCCGTCACCAGGACCAACACGGCGGCAGAGAAGACGCGGAGCAGACAGCGGTTCTCTCTCAGAGCCCCCACGCAGCCGGTCAGGCAGAGGGTAGAGAGCACCAAGCCCAGAGCCACGAACACCAGCATGGGGTCCGTGGCGATCTGTCCGATCTTCTCCTGGGCGAAAGACTCTTTGCTGGCGAGGCCCCAGAAGCCCACGGCGAGGACCACGAGGCCCAACACCGTGAAGAGGAGGTTGCTGAAGAACAACAGGTACTTGAGCAGGCAGTCGCTCAGTGAGAAGGGCCTGCTAGAGGCGCCGGGTTCCACCAACCCGGTTCCACCCTGGTTCTCTGGTCCATTATATTCAGTCGGTTCTGCAGCGTCTGTTCCTCCGTACTGAGACCACTGATGGGCCACTCCCGTCAACTCTCTCTCCGTCTCTGCCTTTAGAATAAACAATGTTAAATATAAAAAATCAAGTTCAGTCAACTCTATAGTGGTCCGTGAATATCGGTTTGCTTGAGACATTGACAGTGACTCTTTTCATTGTTAGGCACAGAGTATTTAAACTAAGTTTTCACATAGACTGTTACTGTACCTTTAGGATGAGGGGGCTGGTCTCGTTTTGGGCAGTCTTTCTGCTCAACCAGGTAAAAGGAAACCATCTTGTGGCCTGGAACCTACTCATCTTTCCTGAAGTCATCGATTCTCCAGAAGTCATCGATTCTCACTCCTCTCAGATATGATTCTCCTCATGTACCCAGCTACTCCTCTCAGATACGATTCTCCTCATGTACCCAGCTACTCCTCTCAGATAGAAAACTCCTCATGTACCCAGCTACTCCTCTTACAAACACATCTGCCCTCAGCTAGTCTTCTTAGGGATGATTCTCTTCGTGTTTGCAGCTAATCTGATCGACAAAATTCCTCCTTTACTTTGGTCAGCGTAAATGACCTCGAGACACAGAAGATAGGAGACAAAAAGAAGGCACTGTACGTTATAGCCCGGCATAAGGACTGAGGAGGCTGTCTGAGGAGAAAGAGTTGACGTTATTGTGGTCAATGCAGAGCAGCCATATGTGTGTGACGTTGGTTCAGGCTTCCAGCCGCCAGGCGTATCTATTCATTATCGCACACCGTAGCAAAACCATTTGCAATGGAAATAAATGTTCCTCACTGGCCAAACGCTGGTCCCTCCCCACTGGCTCCTGTTTGGTTCCTAATGAATACACCCCTGATCGCCCAGGGATTCCAGCCGCATCATGTGAGAGTCACAGTGCAAGGGATTTGGAAGTATGCTTCAGTGAGTGTTACGCTTGAGGGGGAAAGTTTCCATGAGTTACAGCTCTGGGATCAGTTTCCCCTCCTCTAATCATGCCCCTAACATTACTGTATTGGCACAGGAAACGTACAGACTGTATCAAGATCAGCGTTTACTGGAAGCGACTGCTAACATAACTGAAAGAACAGAGGCTCAGTAAACAGACACATATTTGATCCTCAACTGTCATGTGATTTGGCCGTCGAATGACGTTATACATCTATTAGAATGTCATCTAATTAGGACTAATGTTCTAGTAGACTTATTTAGCAGAAGGAACACTTTAACACAAGTAAAAAGGGCAGTTTGAACTAAATGACTGCAGTAATTGCAGTAAGTGGAGAGAGTTTTTCAACCGCGCCCCTAGGCACAACAAAATGTGTGAGGGATACGTACTAGAGGAATGTGAAAATCCTTCTATCACAGTATATTCAGTGTCGTGGTCTGTTTGTCTTTTTGTACATTAAAGTAGATTTAAGCATTTTAAAAGATCCCCTTTGACAGTTCTAGTGATCTCTTCGGTGTATTCTATCACAATAAATGTCTGGAATGGAGTGTGTGTGTGTGTGCCTTGTGATCCTCTGGGGCAAGATAAATATGCCAGTGCCTAAATGAGGAGCACCTGTGCACTGGGAATCTCCTCCAGAATCCATAAAACCATCTGAGCTGGAAAGACTTCACCCAGCCCCAATCTGTAACCCATCTGTCACAGAGATTTAGACACCAGGATTGTGTGTGTGGCGGCAACTACCTGCATTTCATTAGACGCCGTTTCTGCATTGAGGATTTGTCTTCCTGTTTGCTGGAGCTGTGTGTTACATGGTAAATGTAGGCATATTTGTGATTAATATGGCTTTGATAACAGCCAGTGCATACTTAGACACTGACCTCACCACACAAGAAACAGCTGTGGCCTTCCATTTGAAGTCCATTTACTTATTCCTGGCATGCTGGAGGAAGTGGCTAATAATCTGTTACCATGCCAGTTGAACAGACACTTCACTCCTTTCACCTATAGGGGGAGACGTTGTAGGTGCATTTCATCACCGCAAGCCAGTGATGGGAAACCATATTCCAGGTGTGCTGCAGGTAGTTTTGGTCCTACTACACGCCACACCTGAGTGTTACGACCCCTCCTTAAAGTACCCGTTGATGGAGGGAGCTCCACAACCCGTAAACGCACCAAGGGACTGAGGAATGTGGGTGTAATGTGTATATATGTATTGATATAACAACAGAGCCATATCAGTAGGATATCGCCTAACTTCAACACACCTGGTTTATCTTGTTGCATCAAGGTGAGGGTGTCCAAAGCGTTTAAGGATGTTATACTGTCCCTTCCAGAGAAATTCAACTGTCATGCGTCTGATTCAGGTCTAGCATTATATTATGGCCAACTGACATGCGTCTGATTCAGGTCTAGCATTATATTATGGCCAACTGGCATGCGTCTGATTCAGGTCTAGCATTATATTATGGCCAACTGACATGCGTCTGGTCAGGTCTAGCATTATATTATGGCCAACTGACATGCGTCTGATTCAGGTCTAGCATTATATTATGGCCAACTGCCATGTGTCTGGTCAGGTCTAGCATTATATAATGGCCAACTGTCATGCGTCTGATTCAGGTCTAGCATTATATTATGGCCAACTGACATGTGTCTGGTCAGG
>JACXGK010015774.1:0-10028 GCA_016801125.1 Novumbra hubbsi | reverse complement strand
AACTGTCCCAGCATGTACACAGCTAGTGTAAGGGAACACAAAACTGTCCCAGCATGTACACAGCTAGTGTAAGGGAACAACATCATGCCCCCAGCTGTGTTGAACTGGATAAGGGTGGCATGTGAGGGAACGGCATCCTAGGGACCCGAGGACCTTGGGGGAAACCTGGCCTGGGGGATGAGTAGGATAGACATAGTTAGATGCACCTAGTGTCGGATATTGCCCTTTAAGGGTCCCAAGCTAAATTTAATTTGAGGCCCCCTAACCCCTATTGATTGGGACTCCCTAGAAGTTGGTGGCCCCCTGGAGGTTGGGGGGCCTAAGTGACTGTTTATGTTACTTATACCTGGAGCCGGCTCGGATGCACCTGTTCATTAACAGCTGTCTTGTCCCAATCCTACTTCAGAAACCTCAAGCCAGGGGACCCAGGGGGTGAGGGACCCAGGGGGTAAGGGACCCAGTGGCTGGGGGACCCAGGGACAAAGGGACCCAGTGGCTGGGGGACGAGTGATGAGTGAGGCCATGAAGTCAGATTCATGTTCCCAGTGGGACGGATGAGTGAGGCAATGAAGTCAGACCCATGTTCCCAGTGGGATGGATGAGTGAGGCCATGAAGTCAGACCCATGTTCGCAGTGGGACGGATGAGTGAGGCCATGAAGTCAGACCCATGTTCCCAGTGGGACGGATGGGTGAGGCAATTTTTTAAATCTCACTGTTAATCTGATGTGGTTTAAGGCCAACATTCCAAATAGCACTCTATTCCCTGTATAATGCACTGCTTTTTCCTAGGCCCACAGATCACATACTAGGGTGTCAATTGGGAGTCCTCCAAGATAATGTGGTTCTTTTCAGTGTTTTGTAGTGTCCCTCATGTAAGCAGCGATTTATCTCCTACAGCAGAGGAGCAAGAGGAGATTGGAGGGAATTATAGTTTCATAACAACACACACAAACACTAACCATTGCTGCCTATTCATGATGTCACTAATAGTATTACTAACATGAGCAAAGATACATTGGTTTTGGATGATGGGCTAACATTTCTTAACATTAACATGGCTGACTGTACTCGGCAATCATCAATCTCAGAGAGAGAATACTGGCAAGAGTTAATGTAGCACTGACTTCGTCTACAGGCTAAAGTACATTTTTCATTTGCTAATCCTGTTCTTGTAGGCATTTACTAGGTATAAAAAGACTAAAGTTTGAAATGTTTATGAAAAATGTATCAGCCCTGTGAAATCTCCATTCTATTTAATCAGCAAAACAATCCACATTTCTTGTTGCAGTTTCATTGTTCTGCTGTGTGAAACAGATGAAGATATTGTTCCTAGGAGCAGTAAGCTGGAAGTATACAGGTTATTCCAGTTTTTCACATATTGTTACATAAGGTTAAAGCCTTATTAAAATGCCCTCATCAATCTACACACAATACCCAATATTGACAAAGCAAAATCTTTTTTTTTGAAATTTTAGAACAGAATCATCAGCTTAAAATGCACTGTATTCAGACCCTTTGCTATGGCACTCAAACTTGAGATTGCTGAGTCACTGTTCATATTGATGAGGAGGAAAAAACTCAATCCATTTTAGAATAGATGTCCTGTCTGCCCTGTCCTGCGCTGGTGTTTAAAGTCCCAGGGCTACTAGATGCCACTAACCAAATATACTTTTCCCAGCTTTGTCATGCCAATTCCACACAACTTGACTCTCTTCCAAATCAGCCTCTTCCCCAATCAGCCTGTGTATTCCCTTTGTTACACCCAATCTTTGTCAGGTATTGTCAGTCAATCATTCAAATGTATTTGTACATCCCTTTTTACATCAGCAATTGTGACAAAGTGCTTTAACAAAACACCCAGCCTGAGACCTTAAGGAGCAAGCAACAACAATGTTGAAGCAGTGGATAGGAAAAACTACAGCCTAAAAGGGCTGAAATTTATGAAGAAACCAACAGAGGAACCAGGCTTGGAGGGGTGACCACTCCTCTTCTGGCTGTGTCGGGTGATATTTTAAGAGTAAAAAACATCATTTTTAAATGCATGTGGGCTTTGTCCAGAGTCGATGAAACATAATCCAGGTCAGTGTTTGCTAGTACATGGAGCTTATATATTTGCGTGCTTCGCCGGTTGGAAGACTTCATAGGCTAACTACCTTTGACTTGTTTTTTCTTCTTGTTATTTGTTCATTAAGTCATACTGTTTGGAACCTCACAACTATCTTCTGCCTCTTTAGCTGTGACAATAAGGCTGTAATATGACAAAATGCAAAAAAGTGAGGGGGTCTGAATAATTTGGGAATGCACTGTATGTAGTAGTGTAGCAGAGTTATCTGCAGATTGGTTAATGCTACAACTTTTACCACATTCCTTACAGAAGTGGTGTTTGGTCTTTCACTGTGGCATTCTGTAATTTTCATTGAAATCACCTCATTAAAACTGTTATTAGGAAACGCATTATCCAATCAACACAAACAACCTTGCGAAAAATGAACCTCTGGATGTTTTATTTTTACTTTGTTAACCAATCACTGCCTCCAATCTTATATGCACCGCTACACACCCTAACATTTTGGAATGTGCATTCTTATCATCTAACTGAATCATCTCGTTCACTAGTGAACATGTTCCTTACAAGCAGAAAGCCCTGTTCAATGATCCTTGGGTATTTTATATTTTAACGTTTGGGTGTAATATTTATTTGTACAGTCTTTAAAATTATAAAATCTTTACGTCATAGAATGAAATCAAATAATCCAACCAGACACAAACTATACAGCCCTTATAGCTTAGACATGTCTGATTAAGCGATCTTCAAGAGCGCAGTAGAAATGCAAAACACCCAATGAAACTGCGCTATTAAAATGTACCCATAAACGGTTGTCTAAACCTGTGGAATCCACAAGTCAGGAGGGGAATGTGGCCTAACTTGTCCCTGGAAAGGCTTGGTCCCTGACGACTGACTGACTGGCGGACTGGATGGAGAGAACAGGCCTGGAAACAGGGACTCCTGTTGGTGTACCTGTCAGAGTGAAGTAAATGAGAAGAGAGGCAGAGGGGACAAAGACGAGGGGGAGAGGAGGAAGGGAAGAGAGAGAGGGAGGGGGAGATGGGGGGGCACAGGTAATAAGGGGTTGAGGAGTGGTGGGCACGAAGGCAAGAGCAGAGAAAGTGAAAGTGTAGTGGAGCAGAAAGGTTTTACAGCTGTCTGTCAACAGATAAGCAGAGCGGACGAGCAGCAAACAAATGTTTCAATGTGTGTTTACCGCGTGTGTGTGCGTGTGTGTGTGTGTGTATGCAGACCTGACCAAGAATCCACAGACACATAGTACCACAAGTAACATTTAACTTTATGGGGAGATTTTAATGCTCACAAAAAGCCCATCCTATGTGATGCGGCCACTTTCGTAGCACCAAGCCTACCGCCAGCGGTTTGGTCTGAGGCTTGACTGTGCTGCTAACTGACAATTAGCGGAGAAGCCCCATTGAATTGACCAGCAGGGTCTGGTGAGAGGGGAGGCATCTTCAGCAAGGACTTCCTGATTTCACTGAGCTATAGTGACTCCATCAGGTGGCTCGGGTAGGCAGAACAGCTAAAGAAGGTTGTCAAGTGCCTTTTTCGTTCAAAGAGCAAAAATAAAGAAGCAAAATTACTTATTGACAAAGCCCTGGAAGTGGTTAAAATCTGTCTGAAGTTTTTATGATGAGAAGGGTGTTCGGTATGACGAAGCTCTCTAAGAGTCACTTCTAAGGGAAAGTGTCCAAAACATGGGCACCAAAAAGTAGTGGACTATGTAGGGAATAGGTTGCTGTTTGAGACAACCATCTCACCCCACCCTATTTTCTCCTCCGGTATTAAACAGTACCATTAAAAAAAACAGTTGCAACCGAAACAGTGGCATTTTCAGATCTGCCTCTACTGCAGACATCTAATTGGCAGCTGAGCGGCTCAGAGCGGACTGGCAGGTAGGACTGCATGTCTGTACAATAACATCACGCACAGCATGAGTTTGGAGGGAGAGGAAATTATTTGGAGATTCTCTTTTTTTGTAGGGAGTCAACCCCTCCTGCTCCCCCACAGGTCAGACATCATTAACCAAGCAGAGACACTTTTCAAGGAGCATAACAGATTCTGCACATTCCTTATATCACAAGTCCTGGACACACTTTATATTCCCCACCGTGCCTGGTGTTGAATAACCTGCATTGTAGAAATCACAACGCAGTTCTCCGTTTCTCTTTGGTCTTAATTATATATTCATAATAATCTTATTGGGATAAGCTAGTGCAAAGCTCTGATGGAACCACGTGTTGTTACCATGTTTTGGTAACTCTCTCTGTATCTCTGTCCATTTTCTGTCTCTCTTCTACTCTTTGTCTCTTCTTCTCTCAGCATCTCCCCTTCCCTGGCGGCCTCGTTCCCTCTCTCTCTGTCTCTGTTCATCTGTATTTCTTTCATACCACTCTGTTTAGCTGAACCACAGAAGTTCTTGTCTCAGGCAGTTGGCTGTGTTCTGTTGTGCAGCTATACAATATCCCAGAGACGAGAAAAAACTACAAGACGAGAGTCTGGAACCAGCTAGACCTCCCAGTGAACGTCATCCTGCCCCCAGATTATTCACAGGGAACAAAGATGCGAGAACATTTTAATGATCATGACCAACTTTGGTTGCAGACAGACAGGGGAAATAATAAAACAAATGTATGATGATGGGGCAGAATGTTAACGCTTTTTTAAAGTTCAATGGACACGTGATTTTTAATTTCCCAGGCTTTTCTCGACAGCTGGATTCATAGGGGGACGATTGAGGAGGAGGTGTAGAGCCCTGGTCAGCGCCGGGAGGGTCAGCGCCGGGAGGGTCAGAGCCGGGAGGGTCAGAGCCGGGAGGGTCAGCGCCGGGAGGGTCAGAGCCGGGAGGGTCAGAGCCGGGAGGGTCAGAGCCGGGAGGGTCAGAGCAGGGAGGGTCAGCGCCGGGAGGTCAGTGCTGGACCATGGCTCCGTGTCTTCCTTAGCGTTCCAAAGTGACATGGACACTGAGGCTCAAGCTCTTCTCTGTCTGACATTAAAACGTGAACTTCGAAACATAAGAACCAACTTCTTCAGAGGGATGCTTTAAAGGTGCACTTTGCCAAGTCTTGACTCTTATTGTTAACCAGACTGAATTTTAAACAATGACACGACTGGTCTCCTTTCCTTACTGAATGAGACCAGCGAAGACTGTGACAAGACTTTAGATAAATGCAAACTGATAGAGGACCAAAGAGAAAAAACAACACAATGGTATCCTACGCTCTAAATACACTACCATTACTATAATTACAGAATATTTAGAGTATCTTTACAGAGACTTTACAGAGACTTTACAGTGACTTTACATTCTGGCTCAGTCTCTGAGCTATTGGGTGCAATTGTGATATTTGTATTCAAGAGTAATCATTGTAGGAATTTATTCCATTCATTGTATTTCTTTTTATCATGTTAAGTTTTTCACACCATATATTGCTGCAGCATTTACTATTGTGTTCTGGATTAATAACCTTTAACAAAAAAGTATGTTTCTTGCTCCGACGACCTGTCAATGTGTTCTGATTGTGTCTGATCTGTGTTTGTTGTATGTTTGTGTTTATGCTTGTTCTGTAAAACTCCTTGTTGTGCCAAGAGAGGTTGTCTTGTTATATTTGTAGTGGTAATATTAGAGTTTACTTGAGTAATTGAGGACATGAAGACATGTACATAAATGTGATCATGGCTGTGCATCACTGTGCTTCGCGGTGAGTTTGTTTATGACTTGGAGACTGGACAGATTCTGAGGACAATTTGATCTACCTTTGTATTTAGCTAGCTTCAGTTATATATTCACTAAGCACATCAGCTTTTCCATTTGCCCATACGATCGAGATACCACATGACCAGTTTAAGTTAATATCGTTAAGAGCACATATCCACTAAATCCACTGCTCAAAACAATAAAGGGAACACGTAATCATCTCAGTGTAACACCAGGAGAATTTCCCTGTAAAATACTGTGTCTGGATGGCAGCATATGTTGCTCCAAAACCTGTATATATTGTTCAGCTTTAATGGTGCCTTCACAGATGCGCAAGTCACCCATAGCATGTGTACTAATGCACCCCCATACCATCACATATGACAGCTTTTGAACTGTACTCATATGAGAAGCCGGATGGTCTCTCTTTTCTTTAGCCCGGATAAGGCATCGTCCATGCTTCCCAAAAATTATTTATAATTTAGATTTTTCAGGACAGTTTTCCACTTCACCTCAGTCTGTCATGAATTACCTAGTGACATTCATATGACAAAGTGATGTTATCTAGAGGATCAAGCAAGCCAGGCAATTAGGAGCAACCATTTGTCTTTGCATTCACACCTTACAGAAACATCTGTTAACTATCAACACTCTAACGACAGCCAACTAGGACAGATATTAAGTACACAGGTATAAATGTCTACACTAAATAAGAACAAATTATTTAATTGGTTACTAAAATGTGGACTTTACATTTTTCAGTTCCTTCGGTAGTATGTCCTAGCGGTGTGAAGGTGAAGAACATCTAAGTAAATTGCCTTCAGCATCTGCCTGGCAGGCTCTCCTCTGCACCGAGACACCCGCCCTATAAACCCATTATGGGGGTTGAGTCCCTGGCTAACTCTGTTCTTCCATGCCATGGTTGTGTTGAGTCACCAATCTTTCAGTAAGTTCTCCACTCCCAAATTTCAGGTAAATATCTTTCGCGATTGTGGTGGTGCCTTGTTGTGACACACAGCAGGTACAGGATGGTTGAAAATGTAAATGTTTCCACCAAACTACATCTAGCCAAGAAGGTCTAATTGTTATACTTTATGCTTTTCGCTCAACTGGGAAGTGTTAGCTAGGTAAACAGGCATCTGACCAATCACAAGGATTTTGCTAGTATCTACATTTAAATAATGTATTTATTACGCTCTAATCGAGAGCAAAAAACATTACTGAATATGCAGAAAAAAGTACGACAATGTATGGATGTATGTAATGGATTTAATGGATTTGTATGTTTGTAGTGGATTTTGCTTGCTCACATCTAAGACTTATAGTACACCTCCTTATAGTACATTAGACCACTGTACTATAAGGCGTACATCTGTGCCAGAAGAAGATTACATAGATCACTTAATATATGTACTATAAGGTAGTGACTTAGACCACTGTACATCCATACTATATGGAGGTGACTTAGACCACTGAACATCCATACTATATGGAGGTGACTTAGACCACTGTACATCCGTACTATATGGAGGTGACTTAGACCACTGTACATCCGTACTATATGGAGGTGACTTAGACCACTGAACATCCGTACTATATGGAGGTGACTTAGACCACTGAACATCCATACTATATGGAGGTGACTTAGACCACTGTACATCCGTACTATATGGAGGTGACTTAGACCACTGTACATCCGTACTATATGGAGGTGACTTAGACCACTGAACATCCGTACTATATGGAGGTGACTTAGACCACTGAACATCCGTACTATATGGAGGTGACTTAGACCACTGTACATCCGTACTATATGGAGGTGACTTAGACCACTGTACCACCCTGAAGCTGAATTCCTTCATTTTGGTTAATAAATGACTGCCTTTCAAAAAACTCAGAAACATTTTAGTGATTCATGCACTGAGCTCTCATCAAGAGCAAAACATTTTATTGACTATGTAGAAAAAGTATGACAATGTATTCACTCTGGATTAAAGCATCTGCTTAGCGCATTACTGGAACTCCTCTCACACCATATTTCACCTCTGAACTGAACAGCTGTGCTGTCCCATGTGACTACCACAGCCATCACCTCCAAGCACAGTCTGCCTGTTTTATTAACAGATGTTTGTTTTATTTGATCTTATTAACACGTTTAATACTATAGACAGAAAAATAAAACATTTCTATTTCCAAAACAGTATGAATAGTCACATCAGGGGCAATCTTTATTAATTAAATGTTTTTTGTTTCTTTTTCCCAAATGTATGCATAAAAAACTAAACAAATAGAATCAAACAATAATAGTATGTACTTCTCTGAAAGAATACAAATTGTAATAGAAAACCAATGATATTATTTAAACAAGAGCATCACAGATGAACAGCCTAGCACTGCCCCGGGGGTACTGCCCCGGGGGTAATATTTGGCTCATTCACTTTATCATTGTAATCCTTTTGTGTTTGAAGAAACTTAACACAGCTAGACATTTTTTAATATAATGTAACCCCACTGTGAAGTCTCTTTTTCATGCCAAGATCAAGAGGTCATGGCAAGAGAATTATTTAATACTATTGCATACCTTTAGTTTAAAAATAAGTTGACATACCAGTCACTACCTGATCGTTTAACAGAATAGAAGAGAAATTAATTAGTTACATTGAAAAGACAGGTTACAGAAAGACAAACAGACAGACAGGTTACAGAGAGACATATAGACAGAGAGGTTACAGATGTTACAGAGAGACATAAATGTTGAAGTTGGACTGGTCACAGGATAGTTGCAGCATGACAAAGCAAGGTATTTAACCTAACCTGTATGGCTGAATGACCTCATCTCACACATTACAACCAGTTAAAGCCATACTTTATATTCTAAAAATACCTTAACCAAGACTGCCAGTTGTACCCACAGGGAGATGGTTGCCCAGGCATGAAACAAAACAGACAAACATACCCTTCACCTTGGCACGTGGTTCAGACTTAATATACTATAAGCTACTAGGCCTGTGATTTATCAGGACTAGCTGGACTAAATGACAGAGGCCAGCTGAGTGTCATTAGAGGCTGGATGAGAGACGATGGGGGATAAAGGGGAGACATAGGGAGTGAAGGATGGGGAAGTAGTACTACTACAACATTTTAATAATTTAAATACTTTTCAAATTAATAGCTTCAAGACATCTACATCGTTTAGTTCTACTACTATTACTAATACTGGTCCCATTACTACAACATTTTGAATGTTTGATCTGCTTTTAACACTTTGCAAACTAATAGTTTTAATACTTTAAATAATTATTGTCAAATAGTAAGGAGACAAGGAAACAGACAAAAGCAAACAAAGGTTTTCCTTGACACTCATAGCAGGTACATTTGGTAAAGCACTCAGCTTTCAGGAACAATAGAAAGACAACAAAGCACTCGGTTAACTAAAACGGCATAACGCCAAACATTAGCAGCATCCAGACATAACATGGAACAATACAGGACAGGGGACAGGGGAAACTGAGGGTTACATATACATGGGGTTAACAAAGACAATTGAGTCCAGATGTGTGTTATGCTGATTGCAGAGAGTGAGTCCAGGTGTGAGGAAGAGAAATGGAACCGGGTCGAACGTTGATGGAACTAAGCCAGTGGCAACTACATGACCGGGGATGTGAGCGCCGGTTAGGGAAGAGAAATATTGAAAGTATTAGACTTAAAGTATAATACACGCAATACTTCAAAGATTTGTAAATGTTCTAACAAGGCCAACAACAACAACAATATATATATATATATATATATATATATATAAATGTTCATTTATCATGGAAAATTAATATCAGTTTAAGGTTGTTATACCTGTAAAAGCTTTTTTCCCCTGAAACCTGGATTTTCTTTTTTAATAATAATGTATTAAACTTCTATAGTGCTTTTCATTATATAAAATCCCTTGAAAAAGCTAAATAAATGAGGTCTTGACTGATGGAGCTGAAGGTTTTTAGTGGTTAGAATGAGTTGGCCAGACGGGACTGATGCACATGGCTTCAATACAGTACATCGCTCTGATATAAGAGACAGATGTCCTGTATTAAATGAGACCTGTATGTCAAGTTACAATTATACTTTGACAGATGTCCTGTATTAAATGAGACCTGTATGTCAAGTTACAATTATACTTTGACAGATGTCCTGTATTAAATGAGACCTGTATGTCAAGTTACAATTATACTTTGACAGATGTCCTGTATTAAATGAGACCTGTATGTCAAGTT
>JACXGK010015773.1:0-10159 GCA_016801125.1 Novumbra hubbsi | reverse complement strand
TCGAAGCAGACTGCATGGTGGGAGCTCTGCATGACATCGAAGCAGACTGCATGGTGGGAGCTCCACTTGACATCGAAGCAGACTGCATGGTGGGAGCTCCACTTGACGTCGAAGCAGACTGCATGGTGGGAGCTCTGCATGACATCGAAGCAGACTGCATGGTGGGAGCTCCACTTGACGTCGAAGCAGACTGCATGGTGGGAGCTCTGCATGACATCGAAGCAGACTGCATGGTGGGAGCTCTGCATGACATCGAAGCAGACTGCATGGTGGGAGCTCTGCATGACATCGAAGCAGACTGCATGGTGGGAGCTCTGCATGACATCGAAGCAGACTGCATGGTGGCAGCCCGTCTGGATCCCCTCTGCTACTGTGGCTTTCCGAACCGAGATATCCAACGCCACTGAACACGTCTTGGTTATTGGTTTCACTTTTTTAAAGAGATTTGGAGACCCTCATTTTGTTTGAGCCCATATAAAGTAAATAACAAATTATTGTAATCAGGCACAAGTTTATGGGGGCCAAAGATGGGCAACACTCTTAACTAGAACATTCCAGTATTCCTAACCCACTGCCCATCTCAACAGGAGCCACCTGGTTGAAGCCAAGCATGACCATGGCCACAGCCCTGATACATCAGTGTGTGTCAGCGTGTGTGTCAGCGTGTGTGTCAGCGTGTGTGTCAGCGTGTGTGTCAGCGTGTGTGTCTGCGTGTGTGTCAGCGTGTGTGTCTGAGTGTGTGTCTGCGTGTGTGTCAGCGTGTGTGTCTGCGTGTGTGTCTGCGTGTGTGTCAGCGTGTGTGTCTGCGTGTGTGTCTGAGTGTGTGTCAGCGTGTGTGTCTGCGTGTGTGTGCCTCCGGGATATCCAGCAACATGATGTAATGGGATTAGCAGACTGATACTGAGTGGTTGAGCCCAGGGGTCAGTAACAGGCCCGCTGGACACATTTCCAACCCAGAGTAGAAACACCAGCTATTAGGCAGAAATCTGGGAGGGGAGTGAATTGTGGTAAATCATTAACATGCATGGTAATTCATCATGGATACTTCTGTCATATTAGTTTCATTAAACTATGTAATTTATTTTTGTGGTAAATCCAGCGAAAGCCATGCAATTGCCCACAGTTAAGCCTGTTTGGATAGTGAACTTCATACACTGCTTAGTGTTATACTGTGATGTTCCCTTCATTTGTTTAGAGCAGTGTATGTAATACATGCATGCACACGCGTGTCTGTGGACTATGGGTCTATTTAGATATTTGACCCAAGATCATTTATCCAGATTCATTCTGAATCATGGCTTGGTTTAAGGGAACTTAAAAGGTCAAAATGGTTCCATCCATGTTCACAGAGCCATTCATTCTTTCTACAATTCATTGTTCATCTGGGGAGGGACCTCTCTGGTGGTTTGGGCCCATTACCGGCCTGGGCCTCTGAGAGGAAGTTTAACTATATGAGAGCAGAGAAGAGGAGACTAGAAGGAGAGGGGAGGAGAAGGGATACTGGTAAGGGGGACGAAGGGCAGGAGACGAGAAGAGGCGACTGTGAGGGAAGATAGGAGAGGAGGAGAGAAGAAGAGACTGTGAAGGAAGATAGGAGAGGAGGAGCGATTGGAAGTCACTGGGAAGGAGGAGAAAGGGCTGGAGGAGAGAAGAAGAGGAGAGATTGGAAGGGTTAAGTTGCAGGGGAGGTGGCCATGGTAACCTATATGTGTACAAAATCTATATGTGTACAACCTCTTTAAGCGTATATACCCGATAAGTGTATATACCCGATAAGTGTACATACTCTATAAGTGTACATACTCTATAAGTGTACATACTCTATATGTGTACATACTCCCTGTTAAATTGTTCAAATCCTGTTATAATTTATAATTGCTTTCTCTTCCTTTTATTGTTATAATCTGTAAGAAACAGACCTATTTGTAAAGGTACAGTAGATTCCACAAAAACAGTACCAGTTAGAAGTTACATCATTAACAGCCTTGCTTTTGAAACTGCAATCCCTTCAATAACAATATGCCCAATGTCACAATTAAAGATGATGTATGGACTAAAATCAATGTCACAAGGAAAGGTGATGCTTGAACAAAGTTCAATAACACAGAGGGGGAAGTGACTGGGTGTGTTATGGAGTCTTGGGTGGGTTATGGGCTCTCTATTCCCTATAGAATGATAGGGCACTACTTACCATAGTCCAAAGAGCACAGTTGTGCTATATAGGGAATAGGGTTCCATTTTAGACCATTAATTTCATTTAGCCAAATGACAAGAGCAACATGGATAACTGCAGATCCAAGCAAACAGCTTGCAGCCCTGAAAGTCATGTGTGTGGGATTCATTAAGCCACAGACAATAGGCTGAGGGGAACCAAGAAACACAATCTACACTCAATGTACATTACAGTTTACAATTATTTAATTAAATAAACCGTTAATAAATTATCAATTTGTTCGGTCAAGACAGTCGACCCATTGATCCCATCCAGCCAAACGCAGAAAGTCTGTCAGTGGAAATTACGAACAAACACGTTATGTAAAAGCAGGGTGGTTTGTCAGATCAAAGTGATTGATTTCCAGTAAATTCATCACGGTGTGATATCAAACATCTGTCAGGGTAATGCCAAAGGAGACAGCGCATTGATGTTGTTACCATTCAACTTGCCACCATTAGTAGCAGCAACCAGCCTGATCCTAAACCCACAGCCGCAACCAGCCTGATCCTAAACCCACAGCAGCAACCAGCCTGATCCTAAACCCACAGCAGCAACCGGCCTGATCTTAAACCCACTGCATCAACTGGTTTGATTCTAAACCCGATGCATCAACTGGTCTGATCCTAAACCCACTGCAGCAACCTTACAGAACTCTGGAATTCAGAAAGCAGAAACGTTGTGAGCAGAAACATCGGTATCACCAGGGAACAATGTGTTGAATTGATTACAAATACAGTATATTATAAAGGGGGAGAGTGTTCTGAAACATTACAAATACAGTATATTATAAAGGGGGAGAGTGTTCTGAAACATTACAAATACAGTATATTATAAAAAGGGAGAGTGTTCTGAAACATTACAAATATAGTATATTATAAAGGGGGAGAGTGTTCTTTTTGTAAAAGAAGACAGAAACTGGGACATCTTGTATCCTGGGTGGAAGAATCACTTCCGTTTATTCCATTATTATTTCTGGGGTACGACAACAAAGGGAATTTATTTAAAGTTCCCATTACTAGTCCGTAACATCTGTGGTGAATAAAATCCTTGAATCAAACAGTGAGAAAACTCTTCTCAATCTCAAAACCGTTCAACAAAGTTAGTGTCAGACTTGATGTTGACTAAAAAGAGTGGAAAAGCTTGAACGTCTGCATATATATCTTTCTGTCAATGAAAAAATGGGAAACGAAAAAGCAGATCTCAAAATGACAGCAATAGTCGTCTCATAAATATGATCCACCGTATTAATGTGTCATCTCATCACTGGAGTTAATATATGCATGACTTGGCCGTCTGTTCATTGGTGAGACATGTGCTGTTGAAGTGTCGACTAAACCTCATGAACGTCAGTCAAGGTAAAAGTTATTAGAGTCCTGTCAGGTCACCAATGGCAGTGTCATATCACAGCTTGTGTATGTGTGTGTGTGAGACTGAAACCTATAAGCAGCGCTACAAGTGACTTGTGTGTAAGAGACAGCCACTAGTAAATACAAGGTATTGCTCTCGATTATTACAGGAAAGGACATGTTCACCATAGAGATGGAAAGAGCGTTTCATGTCTGTTTTGGCACCAAGTTGGCATAGCCCAAAGAGGCCATATCCATGTTAAAGTCAGTTTTTTCTGTGTATTTAACTGGCTTATCGCATCTGAAGAGTTGACTGGAATCCAGCTCACAATGACCAGAATGGATCAGCCAATGATAAAAGTCCATCCTAGTTGGCATGCTGGATGTACATTCATTTCACATTCTGTGATGAAGAGACATGGTTTTATAAAACATGAGAGATAGAACCACATGTCTACTACGACATAGTATGTTTTAACCCCCTACTAGCGGCCTACAATCCATGTTTATATTCTGTACAAACCTGACGAAGCAGAGATGATAAACTAGCTCTGTGATCGCTGAACTTATATTTTACACACCATTCATACATCAATACTAGCCCCTGGAGCCACGCTGCCCATTACTAGACCGAGGAACCCACCCGAGAAACCAGATACTTGTTTTCTCCATTCCAATAACATGGACCAACTACAAGGTAACAAGCAAGACATTTAAGGGTGGACTATTTAACCAACCATTGGCAGACGTCTGGTTAAAGGAGATTTGTATGTGGCGGTGCTATTCATGATGCCAAAGGAATAGCCTGACATCTGACATAGGAAATCCTATTGAGAACCACATCAATGGCTGTTGATCCAGTCTGGGGCACCTGACAACAGTCAAGATATAAAGACATGAAAATATGTACATTTATATACAGATATTGCATCAGTAGCTCTGCCTATGAATTACAGAGGTCTCTCTACAACCACAACAGCAACAGGACTGGCTCCGGTTTGCCCTGACGCAGACAAAGCACACAACCCAGGACCCAGACTCACTACAAGCTCTGCTTGGAAATAGCCTGGCAACTCCTGTAAGACACCAACTAGGCTATTGTTGAATGTAATTACAGCATGGGGGTTGGACAGCACACACCCAGACAGACACAGCTTTGAATATATACTGTTCTGAATTCAGACATCTACCAATGACTCTGAATAGAACAAGACTTTGGCAGACTATACAGATATTAAAGAAACTACTCAATACACATCAATCTGCTCGATCTATTGCGCTCTCTCTCTCTCTTTTTGTGTCTCTCCATCGGCACCCTTTCTCGCTAATCTCTCTTCGTTCGCACCAAATTGAAGGAAACAAGAGAAAGCAGGTTTCAGTAATAATGAATGTCTGTGCAGAAACACAATCAGGCCTTTGATAACAAAGCGAGTGTAATGGAATGGAAGGTGTTGAATGGTTTTTGGGTTATTTATTGTGATGTCGCTTGCCTCTGTGGTCTATTTCATGCAATAGGCAGAACACTATTTTGATAAAAGCAAAACAAATAATGATGGAAATGTCATCATATCAAGTGTATTTCCTGCTCCTGGCCTCCACAGGGTGCACTGCGTTTGTTCCCAGTGAGATATCTAACGCCTCTAATTCCGCCAGACCAGGACTTCACACAGACCGCTTCAGATCAAAAGCGTGCTCATGTTTTCGCCTCTCGCCACAACACCAGTACGTGTAGATTTGATGTATGAGTGCCATCATGGAAAATAATAGTGTGTCTGAGAGTAATCTTTTCTTTTCGCTGCTGCAAGGCCAAATGAAACGCTCCCGTCCAGCAGCCAAAGTGGTACCCAACACAGCCCTCCACCGCCTCCCCAACACAGCCCTCCACCGCCTCCCAAAGTGGTACCCAACACAGCCCTCCACCGCCTCCCCAACACAGCCCTCCACCGCCTCCCAAAGTGGTACCCAACACAGCCCTCCACCGCCTCCCAAAGTGGTACCCAACACAGGCCTCCCCCGCCTCCCCAACACAGCCCTCCACCGCCTCCCAAAGTGGTACCCAACACAGCCCTCCACCGCCTCCCCAACACAGCCGTCCATCGCCTCCCAAAGTGGTACCCAACACAGCCCTCCACCGCCTCCCAAAGTGGTACCCAACACAGCCCTCCACCGCCTCCCCAACACAGCCGTCCATCGCCTCCCAAAGTGGTACCCAACACAGTCCTCCATCGCCTCCCAAACGGCCTCCTGTTCCCTTCACTACTACTCTCAGAATGCAATATGTTGGAACAGAGCGCTACACACACACCCCCATTGGCATTCATATGAACATGATTAGCCTTTTGTACGTTCGAATCAAAGCCATGAATTTAGCTCGCCTCGGAGCTCCAAACATTCCCGGCAAAATTGCTCAGATGGATTCGGCCCGTAGATGTGTCATCGCTAGCTACAAATCCGACAGGAGATGAAGGGGTTCATCCGTGTCCAGAAACATATGTGTTGCTCCCTGCCAGGATGCAACAGCCTCTCCCAGGACCGACAGTCAAGCCCCTGCTGCCTGGCTCCCAAATGACACCCCACGCACTACTTTTTAAGGGCCCATATGGCCATTTAGAATGCATACTCTGTCCGTCTGTCTGCCGGCGTGTCTGTCTGTTTGTCTGTCTGACTCACAGAGGCATAAGAAACCCTAGGAAATCTATGGCAGGTTTCCCAAGGCCACTGGGCACGCAGCAAAAGACAGATCATTTGGGCAGTGGCCAGATCAAGCCGCACCAACAGAGCCAAGGCTGGAGCTGGTCAGTAGTCCCCATGGCAACTCCGCGGTCAGTAGTCCCCATGGCAACTTGTGAGCGAAATCAGCAGTCCTCCCGAGTGAGCAGGTGGCCGGCGGTCGGCGCCAGCAGTCAGAACCACGGGCCCGCTGGACTCAAGATGGAACACCTACTGGGTAGGAGCATCCACATGACCTTCATCCTCTCTACCCCCCCATCTCTCCCCCCACTCTCCCCACCTCTCCCCCATCTCCTCCCATCTCCCCACCTCCCCACAAAAGGCCTGGTCTGTTTTCAGTCAGAACCACGATGAGAACACAAAAGGCCTGGTCTGTTTTCAGTCAGAACCACGATGAGAACACAAAAGGCCTGGTCTGTTTTCAGTCAGAACCCACTCCCAGTGTCCCACTGCACATCTGAAACCAGCTCTCTCTGTAAACCAAATCCCAAGCAGATTTAGACAATCACAGGCCATTGAACCAATGAAGGGGTACTTGGGAGGCTAAGAGATGCAATCAGTGGAGTCTCTTACCCCATGAAATCAGACAACACGCTTAACCATTTGACCTAAATCAGACGCGATTCATTTCACAGGGACTTTGTGTCCATGCTGGCTGATTAGCCACTTAGCTCTGGGACCGGTTATCCCAGCATACATGACAGAACACTGGTCTGCTCCCCTTTTCCTTTTTCAGAAATTCTATTAAAAAAAAAAGACGTTCTGTCCCTTTGGTCCAGCCAAATGACCCCCTATAGTGTATTGACCGCACTAACTCTGATGAAAAGCAGTGCACTACAGAGGGTTTCATTTGAGAGCCAGGCTGTGTGTTTAGGTGTGATGTCACACAAGTAATAATGAACAAATTAATGAATTGAAATTGTAACAAAGGAATTTGGTACTTAATATTGAATCCACGCACACACATCAGCAAGGACCACCCAAGCGGAAATGCCTGATAATGATTGGTCTTATTACAGGAAACAGGAAGAGAAAGTAGGACGTGTTTATCTCTCAGACCAAACACTAGTCTGCGCTCTCCCTCCTGACCGTGAGTAATGACTGGCATTCAACCTGTGGTCCACAACTAGAACATTTGTATTTTATTGTAACAGAGGCTGGCTAGCAGCCCAGGTACAGAGATGGGGATGGGGTGAATGTGTCTCAATCGCTTTGCCCATCTCTCCCTTTTCTCTATTCCTTTCTTCTCTCTCTCCACATCCCTCTATCTAGTTCCTCATCTCTCAATCGTGGCGGGGAGGGCGTGGTGGGAAGGGCGTGGCAGGGAGGGCGTGGTGGGAAGGGCGTGGTGGGAAGGGCGTGGCAAGGAGGGCGTGGTGGGAAGGGCGTGGCAGGGAGGGCGTGGTGGGCGTGGCGGGGAGGGGAAGGGATCTGCTCTTGTAAATATGGGTTAGAGGTAGTCGCCATACTGAACCATTCCTCATTCCTCAATTCTTTCTACCTCCTTTCCAAGGGTGTAGTGCCTCCGTCTGCCAGGAAACAGCTATACTCCAATCCTCAGCAGCATTTACCAGGGCGTAGTGCCTCCGTCTACCAGGAAACAGCTATACTCCAATCCCCAGCAGCATCACAGAATTCTCCGGTCTCATCCAGACACTCTCCTATCCCCCTGACAAATGATGCCTGTCTAACGGATTCTGATTGATTATTGATCATAATCAGCTACTTCTTTCCATGTGGATATGTGCAGTGAATTCTTTGACAGAATCTTTGATAAGACTGTCTTGCATGGCCGGCAGAAGATAGCATCCCCCCGCTGCACGAGGGCTGTGCCCTGTCACTACACCGTCCTTGGGTCTGGAATTCTGCTGTCTTGGAATTCAGCTGTGGAATTCCCATTGGAATTTAATCAAGGGCTTGGGGATGGAACAGATTTCCAGAATGGGATTAATGTTCTACCGAGCAGGCTCTAGTTACAAGTTACTACTAAGGGAGAGGGGTGCCATTTGGGGAGCACACCGGAAGGACAGGGAAGGTCTAAACACTGACTACTGGTTATAATCAGCTGGCAAAGGACCTTAGCATCACTTAAATAACCATCCACCCTGAACTTGGCTGTGGGGTATATGTTTGTCCGGGTGTCCATGGCACATAGCCAATGGAACCAATAAGCCCTGGTCAAGAGTAGTGTGCTAATGAGGACCAGGGTGCCATTTGGACAGCGGAGAAGGTCTCTTCCTGAATGCTGCTTTGGTCGTAGCTATAAACCACATCTGTTTTAAATTCCATTAGCACAGCTGGCCCCCTCTTTATACAATCGCTGGCGAGGTTCTCTTCGCCTATTGAAGGCATGGCTTTGAATTTTAATCAGCCAAACTAACAGTTTCCAGCATGCAAATGTCTCTCTCACACTCTCTTTCACTTTACCTTCCTTCCACTCACTCAGGGTACGAGGGCCATCTAAACCAGTCTGACCCAGGCTGTGCTCTAGAGTAACAGGGCCAATCTAAACAAGTCTGACCCAGGCTGTGCTCCTGAGTAACAGGGCCAATCTAAACCAGTCTCACCCAGGCTGTGCGCCACAGTACCAGTGCCAATCTAAACTAGTTTGACCCAGACTGTGCTCTAGAGTAACAGCACTAATCTAAGCCAATCTAAAGCAGCTGTTGTTGTTTCTCAGTTGTCCATCATCTCTCTGAGGAGAAACTATTAATCACCACATGTCCCTTCTTACCCAGAAGGTTTTCCTGACTAAAGAGCCATAAGAACGATTACTTGGCGAAGACTTGGTGTGACATTGACAACATCTGCCCAGGGATCCCCCACAGGATAATGCCAGGAATCTGAACAGATGTTGACCAAAATCCAACAGAAAAACCAGACCTTAACTAGCTAGACAGTTCCACTCCAGAACATCACAGCCTCATTAGAATGATGTCAACAACCTGACGTTCTGGCTTTCTAATTAGACATGTCTGCAGGAGGGCCCCAAACCAAGACGGTGGATATTGATCGACTCCAAATCCGAATGGTTCCACTAAACTGGCTCAAACGTGTGACTGACACAAGAAAAAGCTCACCTCAGTTTCCATGGAAACAGCAAGAATACATGATCCCTTTTTTCAATTTAACAGATTAACAGTAAATATGCTGTTTTTATTTATCTAACGCTATGTACAATAGGTTTCCTGCATATTAAAACTTGTATTTTCTCCATGAGAAGATCACAACAATGAATCTGAGATATCAATTACAGGCTTATCAACATCATAAACACAAGTGCTCTCTGGTCTGTTTTACATAAACATAAAGTGGACTGAAGTTGAGGAAAGTTGACACACACACACTGTCACCAGATTCTTCCACTTCCTGGGAAATAAAACTCTCAGACGTCCATCACACAGCCAGGAGGACATCGTAGGCATTTGTGATTTGTGACAAGAAAAACAGCCAGTATTTATCCTTAAAGCACTAACTGTAGGTAGAGACAGACTCTCACGTGTGTGTGTGGTCAGACCCAACACCCACTCTGCTAGGGAGAGGAAAGCTACAGTACCCCACTCTGCTAGGGAGAGGAAACCTACAGTACCCCACTCTGCTGGGGAGAGGAAAGGGAGAGGAAAGCTACAGTACCCCACTCTGCTAGGGAGAGAAAATGGAGAAGAAAGCTACAGTACCCCATTCTGCTAGGGAGAGGAAAGCTACAGTACCCCACACTGCTAGGGAGAGGAAAGGGAGAGGAAAGCTACAGTACCCCACTCTGCTAGGGAGTGGAAAGCTACAGTACCCCACTCTGCTAGGGAGAGGAAAGGGAGAGGAAAGGGAGAGGAAAGCTACAGTACCCCACTCTGCTAGGGAGAGGAAAGCT
>JACXGK010015772.1:0-10031 GCA_016801125.1 Novumbra hubbsi | reverse complement strand
GAGGTGAGCGGTGGTTTGTCCTGCTGGTGGAGGTGAGCGGTGGTTTGTCCTGCTGGTGGGGGTAAGCGGTGGCTGTGTCCTGCTGGTGGAGGTGAGCGGTGGTTTGTCCTGCTGGTGGAGGTGAGCGGTGGTGTGTCCTGCTGGTGGAGGTGAGCGGTGGCTGTGTCCTGCTGGTGAAGGTGAGCGGTGGTTTGTGCTGCTGGTGGAGGTGAGCGGTGATCAAAGCAAATGTACAAAATGTTGCTATCCATTACACTACATAACATAAAAATGTTGTATGGTATGTCTATTCAGAAATATATTTCAGGCATACTATTGAAAAATATAAGTAGGTGTGCTATATATTTTCATGTCTAGGTTGTATTGGGGCCAGTATCATGTTTAAAATATTTTCTTCTAAGCTCAAAGTCTTCAAAGGGATTTCAGCTTAAATTCCATATTTGACATGCAAACAATCTCTACTTACAAATTATAAAGCCATATAACCACTTCTGTTTATCTTACCGTTTTTCTAAATCACCCACTGACATTTAATTTCTGAATTTCCCTTTTATCACTAATGGTTTACAAGTCCAGGATAATGATGGTAATATTACAGAATTATAAAATACATTCCCTCCAGTTAATTAGATTGTTCTTTTTAATTAGGGTGCGATTGCGGTGAATTGTCCGGTTAACGGGGCGGGGGCAAACAGGCCAACAGAATGTAATTACGACCGACGCGACAATATTGTGAGGACAGACAGAATGTGGCAAACAGCGCCCTCTGTGTCTCAGACAAGGGATAGCACATATTCGGTTCTACCTGACTGGCTCTCCGAAAATCATGCAATAGCAGGCTGAAAAATACATGGTACATTTAACTATATTAACATTTTATCAATTTCGCTCTTATCCAGAGAACGTTGCGTGTCATAGATTGTGATTATTTAGTGCCTGTAATAGTTTAGAATTTGCTTTAATCTGTGTCCATGGTTCTATTCGTCCAGAATGGAAGTGTAGTCAGACACTGGGGTTCACTGCCGTATCCCTGAGTATCAGTGCCATTGGCTCGTTAGTGACCACAGAGTGTCAGAACACTCACTTCACGTCCAATCCGAAAGATGGCACCCTACGCTGGGCAATGTTCCTTTCACTGCCCTGGGGTGTTGTTTTTTTCTTAACAGCGGCCATGAGGAGGCTAGACCAAGGCTATATATGAAATACGCTAGTCTTTCTCTGTATATGATTCTAAATTAAGCTTTAATAGCTTGATACGCTAGTTGTACTCTGTCCACTGACTGTTAAGGTCTATGCTGTAATGACAGCACATTATCTACCTGTGTCACTCCAGGGTGATGTTTCACACTCATACCCCTTTGTCACTCCAGAGTGATGTTTCACACTCATACCCCTGTGTCACTCCAGGGTGATGTTTCACACTCATACCCCTGTGTCACTCCAGAGTGATGTTTAGGTAAGTTCACACTCATACCCCTGTGTCACTCCAGGGTGATGTTCCACACTCACCCTCCTGCGTCCACAAATAGCTTGTCTCACCCCGGGTAAACAGTCCTATCAGAAGCTCATACCGAGACGATAATTACAAACGTCACGCGTCTCGCCTCAACATCAACCACCCTATCGTACTCGCTATCTGTCTCTCTGTCTCCCTCTCTTCGCCCTCTTCTCTCTATGTCATCCTCCCAGGAAAATTACACTGAGCATATTTCTGCCACAGGACTGAGGGATGGTGTCATATAGGAGTAATTTCCTGGCTGTGAATCAGCCGCACTCCACTTCGCTACGTCGGCCATTTCTCTTAATAAAACGCCTGTTGTCTATATACATATCTGCCGCGCTGTGCTCCTGGTGTGTTTAAATATGAACTTCCACTGAATGACAATGGAGGGGGAGAATCTGGAGGAGGAGCAGGAGAGAGGAGGGGGGGGGTATTAGGGGGAGAAGGTGGAAGGCAAGAGAGGGGAGGGAGAGGAGGAGTAGCAGGTACAGGAGCGATGGAAGCATGTGTCCCCCGATCGGTGATAACAGTCTAAATGTGCCGCGGGAGCGACCGGGACGCATTCCAACCCGCAAAATGGAACGTCTCTCTGGCCTGTCAGCGTGGGTGTTCTAAGCGCTTCCACAGGACCCGGATTATTCCTAGAATTCCGAAGTTAGACTGAGGTGGGCTGTTTAGGATTCCGCCAGGAGATTGGGCAGCAGCCTACCGTTGCTCGGAAACCACCTGGAGCTGGAGACGGTGATGATTCACGCGAACACTCACTGTTCTGAGTCCTCCTCCCAACCACAAGCAGGGTTTCACTTGGGGGTTTTCCAGAGGCAGGAGCACTGGGCCCAATAACCCGGGTGAGGCTGTGGGTTCTGGATGTCAGGCCCTACCGCGGTCGAAGAATCATCTGTTTTCAGACCCAAGAGGCGACGTCGTGCGATTTTAAAAGCAGATCCTTCATTGCCTTTCCGCGTCGTACCTTCTCAGAAGCCCCCGAAGATATTCTGGTGGAGGAAAACCGACAGAAACAGAGATAGATATGGGGGGGAAGCAAAGGCAGGTTTTTTAATGACTTTCTGCACATTAAAATAATCTGTCATTTCAATTAGTAGGATTGTCATCTGTGAGACGTGTACTATACCCCAACCCCACCTCTCACGTTTCACAGTATGAAAGCTTGTCGTCGGCACCCCCTCTGGGAGTAAGGCAGGGGTGTCAAAGCCCCCCTCCCCCTCCCTTTCCTACCGAAAAAACAAAGCAGGGTTTCAAGGAAAATTGCTTGACAGCCACTTGAAAGGCAGTCAGGAACAAGTTATCAGGTGAGGGTTGCCATTCGCCTTGCGGGGTCATTTCATTACTATGACGTTCCCTCTGACTCAAAGATGGAGAGAGAGAGAGAGAGAGGGAGAGAGATGAGAGAGAGAGAGAGAGAGAGGGAGAAGAACCATCGCTTTCAAAGAAAGAAGTTTCAGGAAGTACTTAACTTTTTCCTTTTTTCCTCCGTGCCTCTTCTTCTTTCGGGTTCTAAAGTTATTTCTGTAATCTTTTTCTCCTGTGAATCAATGCAGATGTTTAAAACCAGAGTTGGGGGAAGGTAACCGGTGTATCCGTTTCCTCCCAACCCTGTGGCCTCGCCCGTAGAAGAATGTAGACCCGGCGTGTCTGTTTGACCCACCGACACGGCCTCCCTTGTCCCCGCTGGGAGGACGCTTGCTGGGATTGGAAGCAGAGGGAATTTGCCTCCTTGCTTTAACTTAATGAAACTTTGGTTTGTCAAAGATAACCCAACCCAACCCTAAGTTGTTATTCGGTTGTTCTAATTACCTTTGAGGCTCCGGTTCGTTACAAATCCAATCCAGCGCTTCGGTCTGCCTCGTGATGTGGACGTGCCGAGGGACAAACTGGAGGGCAGAGTTTTATGGGATGTACAGCTCCGTGCGAGGGTTAAGTATGTGCTGATGTGGCCCCATAAATACCCTCTGGCCTTGGTCCGGGTGAGTTCTCTGCTAGGACACAAGAACACGTACAAACACACCAATAATATTTATGAAATGTAGACGTTCCAAAAACGGGGGTTGAAACTTTATAATGGAAGCCAGATGAGGTCTGCTTTGGATTAAGAATCCTGACTCTACTATCTGTGGGAACACCTCGGTGTGTGTGTGTGACGGTGTGTGTCTGTGTGTGTGACGGTGTGTGTGTGTGTGTGACGGTGTGTGTGTGTGTGACGGTGTGTGTGTGTGTGACGGTGTGTTTGTGTGTGTGTGACATTGTGTGTCTGTGTGTGACGGTGTGTGTGTGACATTGTGTGTCTGTGTGTGACGGTGTGTGTGTGAGTGCCCGCGTGCACGTTTGCGCACTATTGCCTTTGACAGGCAAAGTATCATTATTGTTTTTAATGCATTTTTAAACTACTATTTTCTCTCCAAAAGTTGCTCCCTCGAAAATTGCTTATAAATATGACATTTAAAATTGGCGTAATTGTACAAACCGCTTGTCAAAAGGGAACTTTAGACAATTACCATGGATGTTTTCTGACCTTGCAGTGAGCAGCGAGGAACCCAATGTTTCCTCGTCTCCAACCGCCGCTAATAATGTTCCCAGTAAATATTTGTGTTTTCCGTCTCTCACCGTCAAGACGGGCTTATGTCGGGTTTTACTGGCCTTCTGCAGCTAGCTTTTTACCTTGTATCTATTTACAAGGGCATTATGTTGAGAGGCTGGATATTGTGTTCTCATTTCAAAAGAACCCGACGTTGCCTCATAATAGATTGCGTGATGATATTTCTTTTAGCAAATCTACGCTCGGGTCAGTGTTTTACTGGTACCATGTGGCACGCAACGGGACAGTTGAAGGCAAACATTACAAGAGCCATTATCATCATCATCATCATCAACACGCTTGCATGTCATTTTACGTTGGTGTAGGAACCAGATTAACGGGGAAGAGGGAGATGAAATGCAAACGGCGGATCAGAAAGCTTGTGGATGAATTGTCAGCCGCGGATTGTATTGGAGTAATAGAACCCTGTTATATTCATTAGATTCCTGAACAGGCCATAAAACCTGATGAGTTCCCCTAAAGACACATAGGAGATTCCCCATATGAGGACCTCTCCGTCTGTTGATCCATCCATCCCATCGCTCACAGGCTACAAGGGGGTAGGGGAGGGAGGGTGGGGGTGAGAGGGGTGGTGTTAAGGGTGAATGGAATTAATGTTGGCAATGTCAATACAGCTGAATCGAAAATGAATTTAAATGGACTCCAACCTGGGATCAGGATAGTAAACCTGGTGTACCTGACTTTAGAAACTCCAAGCTGTACAATACAGTTGCACTGCCCTGAACAAGGCATTCTCTATGATCGCTGACCCTAGTAGCTCGTCCATGAACCCGCTCTGTAAAGGTCAGTCAATCTCAGCTGGCATGTGTAATAAAAACCAAGCAGCAACACACGGTGAACGGGACAAACATACTGCAAGCGCCCTGAATATTCGCCAACAACATGACTCGGTCTGTTTAACTGAACAGACACTAAAACATCCTGTCCGAATTAAACTAATTAAATCTGATTTTAACGATGTAAATTTAACAGGATACACGTGACAGGTTAAAGAAGAAGTCGGGTGGGGGGGGGTAGCAGAGATCCCTTCATAGTGAAGCGATGGAAACGAAAGGGTCTACTGAGAGTAGAGAAGTCCCTTTTGGTGGCCTGTCATTGTACAGATAGTGAACACAGCCAAAGTCACATGAAACTCTTGAGTAGTGCTAAATGAATTATCCACAGTCAAGGTTTGTCTAACAATGAGGGTCAATGATTACAGGCTTAAAATGTAGAAGTTATGGACGGATATGGAGAGAGGCTACTAGACAGCGTGGATAAGGGGTGGATGCAAAGCGTGGATAAGGGGTGGATGTAAAGCGTGGATAAGGGGTGGATGTAAAGCGTGGATAAGGGGTGGATGCAAAGCGGGCACATCCAGTTTTGTCTACGGTCGGATATGGACGAGCAGCACCTCCAGCCTAACAAAGTCTCCTCTCTTCCAGTCATACTTTCTCTCTCTCTCTCTCTCTCTCTCTCTCGCTCTCTCTAATTTGGCATGTTTTATCTTGTCGCACTCCCTTGACCCTTTAGCAACGTACAAAAATACTTTTTAGAATCCCCTCGTACCCATAATCTGTAGTTAGACGCATGGGTTCATATTGATAAGTATTTTAATCTGAGTGCAAATGTTAAAATCGCCCCCATTCAGAAAGGAAAGGCTAAAATACAGCCCTTAAGCCCTTAATCAAACCACACTAAGACTTATAAAGCACCCCAACTAAGACTGGTTAAAATACACCCACACATAGATGGGTTTTAATTCACACCCAATAACACAAGTTAAAATACACACCCAATAACACAGGTTATAATACACACCCACTATGAAGGTTATAATAGACCTCACTAAGAAGGTCATAGAACCCCCTCAGAAATGATTGACTAAGTGTCCTTGTGTTTTGTTTGTGTTGGACTGTGTGTTTTTGTGTGTTTGAGCAGGTGTGTGTTCATGTGTGTGTGTTTGAGCATGTGTGTTTGTATGTGTGTGTGTGTTTAAGCAGGTGCGTGTTTGTATGTGTGTGTGTTTTAGCAGGTGTGTGTTTATGTGTGTGTGTTTGAGCATGTGTGTTTGTATGTGTGTGTGTTTGAGCAGGTGTGTGTTTACGTGTGTGTGTTTGAGCAGGCGTGTGTTTTATGTGTGTGTGATTGAGCAGGTGTGTGTGTATGTGTGTGTGTTTGTATGTGTGTGTACCACTGGTGACAGCCACAGCATTATCTTCATTATGCATAACCCCAAAGTAAACACCTGCTAACAGACATTACCCAATGTAAACTGGACCTGAGCTCTACCATGTTTAAGTGTGTTTGTCTGTGTGTGTTTGTGAAATTGTACACCTCTCTCGGTTTCTCTCAGTCTTCTCATGATTAAAACATGAACCAGTTTCATTACATTTCAGTCCATCTCCTACAGCCACGGAGGACACCACACACACACCCCCACACACCCACACACACTCACACACAAACTCTACACACATGCACAAATTGTTACACAACCTGGAAGTAGCTTCTGTTCTCGCGAACAACGACAGGAGGATGTGAAACGAAGAAACGCCTAGACATCAACACGTCGCGGAGAAACACTTTGGGCACAGAGGTCACAGGGTTCCTGGGACGCGTGAATCCGTCACTAGCCCACATAACGCCCCCGGCACGGACGTCCTGGTCCCCGTGCCCGTACAAGCCAGTCCCCAACACACGTTGCCTCTCCCGCGGAGAGGACGGCACACCGAGACACGGTGTCCACACACCGGCCCGTTCTCGGCTTGCCTTAACAACGTTCTCTCAAGGTTCTTCCGCACCTCCTTCGTGCCTCACTTTCCCTCCGCTCTCCTTTCACCCACCTCCCCGGCGATCCCGGGGGCGAGTCGGGGCCCGTCCCTTATCTCACCCGTGTTAGACACACACTAAGGGAACGCTCTCCTTTCTTCTCGTCCTCCTGGTCCTTCTCTCTGTCTCCCTTTGCTCTCCTCACGTGTCTCCCGGTACTCTGTGTGAGACAATGGGCACGCAGGGTAACCCGGTACTCTGTGTGAGACAATGGGCACGCAGGGTAACCCGGTACTCTGTGTGAGACAATGGGCACGCAGGGTAACCCGGTACTCTAGAATTAATTATCCGTCTCTATAACAACGTCTCTGGCTGATAATCTGCAGCTCCGTGGATGGACGTGTGTCTGTATTAACATAATATTTGGTGTCTGTGTTAAGCCCAAATCCCCAGGCCTTTATGACCCAGGTCTCTACTGCAGAAGGCACACACACACACAACTACACATGCATGCACACACATGTGCACACACATACACACATACATCCTCTCTTTTCTTCTCTCTCCCCCGCCTCCCCCTGTGCTACCTGCCAGTCCCAGACTATGAATGTGATTTGGGGAGGGAAATTAGATTTTTCTCCCTCTCTCTCTTTCTCTCTCTCTGTATAAAGCTGCTGATGACAGTTCATTTGGAGCAGGATAATTCTGCAGGTTCTCTGCCTGTATCATTGGCTGTGCTGGTGTGATGGACCCTGATACAGAGTGTTAATATAAACGTTTAGCCAGCTGTGTTCTCATTAACTATTCCTGTCATAGAGGTCTAAATAGACCCTTGATTTTACTTCCACTGCACCTCTCTGTCTGTCTGTCTGTCTGCCCGTCTGTCTGTTTTGGGGTAGGGGCTGTAACCGTAAAGTTGCTGGTTTGAATTTCTGGGTCTGAATCTGAGTCCGCCAAACACCTGCCAAACGGCGGCTAAGCGCCAGCTATACGTCTGCTGAACGTCTGCTAAATGCCTGCTGAACATCTGCTCAACAACTAAAATGTGTTTACAAAATATAAATATCCGTCTGTCTTCTCCTCTTTCTGTCTCCTCTGCCCAGATCCCATAACATTTTATCTATGTGTCTACGGTTCATTTTAAATGTTTAAACGCCACGTCTATGACCTTCAAACATCTTCCCTGGGGGTGTTCTGCCAGGCCTGCACTGGACAGCTGACATTTCTACTTTCCTAGCGATTCTCACCTTCCGTCTTTAGTCTATTTAACGTTGTAGAACCGAGGCAGGACACAGGCACAGAGAGAATGGAGGAAATGTAATTAAGAACAAAGATAAAACAAAACAGAAACACTGTGGAATAGAATGATGTCTAGAATTTTTTTATGAATCAAGCGTCAGCCGTAAGCAGTAAAGTCATCAATGAAGACAAGTGAGCCTGTTAGCTTGGCAGCCACACACGTCCAACTAACATGTCTACAAAAAGGTTATACGTCTGTTTCTTTTCTTTTTATCTCCACGCTTTTCTCCTACCATCACTATGGCACATGATTCTGTTCACAAGCTTTTTCCAGAACTCTGTCAGCTTCTTTAGGTACTTCTCACACCTTTGTGTTTTTGAGGCTAACTACTGTTTCTGCAGCCTAGCCACTTGAGTTTTTCTGGTGGCCGTCCACGTCCATCCTCTTGGAGCTTGTGCCTGATCTGTCAGACAGTTGTTTGGTCATGTGAAGGTCCTCCCTGGTCAAGCAGGAAATGAGCCCATGCCGAGGGAACCAGGGATTTCTTTCCACTTCTTCGTGTACCAAATTGAGCTCAGCATTGTTGCAAACGTAGCATTACTTCATTCTGTGTGTGGAATGTGTGTGAGGAAGCTGGCCGGGAGAACAGGGGCTGTTAACTGGAGGAATGGCATTTAAATTCATGTGGTAACTCCCTCGGCCACTCCCCCTTTCCTCCCCCTTCCACCCTCCATCTCGTCCTCTCTCGCTCTTTCCTGTCTTTCACTATCTCCCTATCTTCTGTGTGTGTGTGTGTGTGTGTGTCGATTTCACCTGGTTGTGTGTGTGTCTATTTCACCTGGTTGTGTGTGTGTCTATTGCACCTGGTTGTGTGTGTGTGTCTATTTCACCTGGTTGTGTGTGTGCGCCAGGGGTGCTGTCATTTTAAATGCTGAGGGGGCTTTGGAGAGACGTTATGAGGTGACCTTTCCATCACATTGAGACGCACCGACTATTTTCTGTGGAGTGCCCAACAATGCCCACACACCCTTACATTTCTATCCTGCCTTAACAACGGGACCAAATACAATCCATGTTCCCCAACCTTAACCCTACTCCTAACCTTAACCTCGATAACCCCTAATTGATGCCTAAACTTAACCTTGCCCTAACACCTAACTTGAAACCTTAACCAAATTAACCCCAATTGTAATTCTGACCCTAAATGCAATACCTACTGAAAAACAAAAATTGACTTTGTCCTCGTGGGAACTGTGAAAGGTCCTAATAGCTGGTTTTTTTTGTGTTTCACAATCCTTGTGTGGACGTACGGTCCTAATTCGATCTGTGAGATGGAAAAGCACACACACACGTAGTAGATATAGATTGTACTATGAATTGATTAGCTGCAATCTAGCTCATAATCACAGGACCTCGGGGAGCTCCTTTCGCCACCTCGATATTAACCTGCATCTCAGACAAACACACTGCTTCTGCTTTGCAGCCAATTGCCCAGTGTGGCCCCAGGAGGTGTCAGAGACTCAGTAAAGGATGGATAATATACCAAGACGTGTTGCCTTTGGCCCTCTTCACTTCGCTGTCAGCGAAGATTGACGAACTGGGACATGAAATTTCAGGCAGACAGAAATAGATGTGGTATTCATTCTCACTTCAGGTGGTCAAGAGAATAGGAGTCTGTCAATGGTCCCACACACACACACATAAACATATACACACACAAACACGCATACACGGCAACACACACCTGAGCCCAGGACAGGTTTACACTCACAACAGAATAAAATGACTATAAATTGCTGTTATGTCGCCTCCCTCTGCTGTTATGTCAACCCCCTTTGCTGTTATGTCATCCCCCCTATGCTGTTATGTCAACCCCCTCTGCTGTTATGATACCCCTCCTATGCTGTTATGTCAACCCCCTCCGC
>JACXGK010015771.1:0-10035 GCA_016801125.1 Novumbra hubbsi | reverse complement strand
CCCCCCCCCCCCCCCCGGTTGTTAGTAGCTGTTTCTAGATGCTGTGACAGGGTGCCATGTTTGTATTTATATTTTGCCCATAAAGCAAAATCATCCTCACCTCAATGGGTAATGAGCCTCTGATTTGAAAGTGCCTGTATGTGGGAGGAAGAAGGTAGTGGGTGGGTGGGTGGGTGAGTGGTTGTGGTGTGTGTGTGTGTGTGTCCCTTAGGCAAATCATTTTGGCTTCATTTGTCCCAGTAGAAAGTCAGTGAAAGTGCTGTGGCTCTCCAGAGTCATGAGTCATAAACATTGTTTCCCGCCTTCTCATGAATATGTAAAATGTTGAGGATATGGCCACCCACTCTCTTTTCTTTCTTGCTTCCTCGCTCTGAATTCTTTCTCTTCCATCCTGAAGAGCTGGCTGGCGCTAGGCATTGTGGGATGTGTAGTTCTCGCTGTGGGGAGTATTCTCTGGGTCTCCAGCCACCTCCTCTTCCCTCATTAAATAACTGTTACCTTGGTTACACATTGCTGCTGTTCCGCCGCATCGCACTAGTTGTCATGGTTTTAGGAAGTACCACATACACACACACACAAACTGCTTCCAGCCCCCTCTTCTATCACGTCAAATACTCATTAACCCACTGTATGGAGGAAGTTGATTTATGAATGAGGAGTGAAATGTCACAGTTCAGCGGAAAACTTGTTTGGAGGTGCCAGGGCTTATTTCCACTATAACAGTGGTGGGCGGTATAATGGGTTAATACGCCTGAACACCTGACTAATAACGTGTTACGTGGTTCAGTGATGGCCAACCGCCATTGACATATAGTCAGCATGCTAATGTGGAGCTACATGCTAACCCTTTAGCACTGTGTAATGATAACATGGGACCACTTCTACCCAATGGCCCAGCACCGTGTATTGAGGCGAGTGCTTATGAAAGGCATACTTCATTCACCCTCGCTTGGTCCATCCTCTGTTATTTCAGACAATAGATCTCCTGTGGTGCCCAGGAGAGGAAACATTATCCATTGGTGAACAGCCGTGGTTTATGAAATGCTATCCCCCATGTTAGCCAGCAAAAGAATCTGTTTGTACACCTTCTGTGGGCCACAATCGATGTGCGGCGGATCCATTTCAATGGAGTCTAAGGTTCTCCCAGTTTGCACATGTTAATAAATGGACTTTTCGTAGCGCGTGGATGAATCCTTAGTCCCCCTAGAGTCTTCTGTTGTACATATCTGCTGTGATATCTGCCCATGGCTGACTGTTGTTGATTTGGCATTCACTCCACTCTGTTGCTAGGGAGATATTATGGGATTTGTTTCTGGTTTGTGTGTTCGGTTTTAGTGTCTTTGTCTGAGCACGGCAGTGTCATGTCATGCATAATCAGCGTTTGGAGTGGCTAACTGGAGAATGTGGTTACCTAGAGCGGTAAACTGTTTGTGGCTATTTGTGTGTGTTGTGTTTTTTCAGGTGTGTGTGTCAGGGCTGTAAGATGAAGGTACTTTGAGGTGTTAGTTTTAAGCCCATCTGTCTTGGATTGATCCTCCACTCCTTCACATAGCCTGTGGTGAGGTTGGCAGTCATCTTTTCGACCAATCTATTAAGGGTATTTCAATTCAATCTTATATAACACACATGTCCTAATGCACTCAATCATGAATACACACACACACACACTTACTAACTACTCATTTACCCCTGCTGTAAAGTGGCCACTCTCAGTTTAGCCTGCAAGCCTTAAGCCTTTGCATTTTATCATTTGATAAAATGCAAAGGGTGAAATAGAATTGATTTTAGAGAGATTGAACTGGTGAATGATATTATAAAGGGTGACGAACAGTCTGAAAATGAAGAGCTGAGTAAAGAACAATATGCTAATGAGGTGAGATGAGATGAACAGCCTGCTAAAGATGTGCTGAAAGATGAACAGTCTGACGAATATTGGTTGACTGATGAACAAACAGATTAAGATTAGTTGAATGATGAACAGTATGATGAAGATGAGCTGAGTGATGAAAAGTCTATTAAAGTTGAACTGAGTAATGAAGTCTGCTAAAGATAAACTCAGTGATGAACAGTCTGCTAAAGATAACCAGAGTGATGATCAGTCTGCTAAAGATAAACTGAGTGATGAACAGTCTGCTAAAGATAACCAGAGTGATGAACAGTCTGCTAAAGATAACCAGAGTGATGAACAGTCTGCTAAAGATAAACAGAGTGATGAACAGTCTGCTAAAGATAAACTGAGTAATGAACAGTCAGATGAAGGTCAGCTGAGTGATGAACAGTGTGATGAAGATGAGCTGAATGATGAACACCTGGTCCCCACAAGTAAACATAACATGGATCTCACTCACACACAGGAGCACAAAACCGACACATACACAAGCACTCAAAGGGAAGTGCCGGTTGAACATCAATAAACACAATGGAGAGACTGTGTGTGTGTGTGTGTGTGTTTGTGCGCAGGTGATAAATGATCTTATGGGACTATCAGAGAAAGCGAGTAGGAGAGGAGAGAGGCTATAAAAACTCTCTGCTTGTCTGCACACGCCCATATCTCCTCCCTCCCTCCACCCACTCTCACCCTCCCCCCATCCATTACTCTTTCTCCAAGTATGGGAGGGAGGGAGGGAGGGGAGGGTTACTGAGAGATGCACCCACCAGACCCCCCTTATTCTCCTTAGTGGCATGTGACCGTTGTGTCCCCTGTCATCTCAGCCTTCTCAGCCCCCCCACACACGTTATCCTGGTGGGTGTAGTGTTTACACCGCCTTCCTTCCCTGCCAACTGTGCCAGTCTTCTAGCCCGAACCACCAGCGCTCTCACCACGTGAAGCCCCTCGATCACACCGGCCCATACTTTGATTAATCTGTCAGCTACTGTGCGAGATCATTAATTGCTGTTGAACCAGGGGGCTCTGCTGTCTGCGATTAGCAATGGGATTCTCACAAACAAACATACACACACACAACAATGGTTTTAAAATGCCTTGCGTGTCCTCTTCCCATCTAAGGATTATTCTGGGGGTCACGTTGCCAACAGATATCTACAGTAATGGTGTGGATGAACGCCCAGACGTATATTTCATCTGAAATAGGACATTTGTGTTTATGGCCCCCACTGGGCATGGTCCTGATGGCGGATGGGGTCCTGGTGGATCTTCTCCCAGACCTGGATCTGGGCATCACTGATCTCCTGGACTGTCTACACGGCGTCATTGGATGCAGCGATATAAAACGTCCTACAGAATTCCGGTCTGGGGAATGTGAAGGACGGTCAATGGGCCGGGCATTGTCCTGCTCCAGGTGGAACCCAGGGCCCATCTTGAATGATGTTGCAGGCAGCAAAGCGTTCACCACGGTGTCTCCAGACTCGTTCACGTCTGTCACACGTGCTCAGTGTGAACCTGCTCTCATCTGGGTAGAGAACGGGGCACCAATGGCGGACCGGCCAATTCTGGTGTTCTCTGACAAATGCCAGTCAAGCTGCACTGTGCTGGGCTGTGAGCACAGGTCCCACTAGAGGACGTCAGGCCCTCATGCCACCCTCATGGATTCTGTTTCTGACAGTTTGTTTAGAAACATGCACACCAGTAGCCTACTGGAGGTCATTTTGAAGTCGTTCCCTTTTTGCGGGCTGTTTTGCTGTTGCCTCTCCAATGCACTTCTTGTCAATACCATTTGCACCAAAATAAGTGATGTTTGTGGCAAATCCCTTAGGCTTCCTAATTGGACAGATTGATGTCTCTGAAGTTTAATTGACTTAGTGTTTTACTGTAATGATTACATGTTCCATAAAAAAAATATTATTAAAGTTTATGGTGGGGGTTTATGAAAGATGAGCATAAACAACAAATATTCTTGAAATGTGTGGTGAGATAGACAGGACGAGAGAGTAAAGTACCCTGACTAGAAACGTGAAGGCAAGACAGACAGATAGACAGAGGGAAAGATATACCGTAATCTTCATTAGCTGTCAGATGGTTGAGTTACCATGAGGATCAGTGTTATACAAATGTCACACAGGACTTCACCACGCTATTGAATTATTATCTATCCCCTGCCGCGGATTACACCGTCAGATCGGATTCAGCCCCCACCAAATCCTATTGAAATCCCCAAACCACATGGCCGCGTGCGCTGTCTCTACAACAACTACTCAGATTTGTATTTGCAAAACTGATTATAAAGCTTTTACAGCCCCGAAGCACGACCAGCAGAGGCTTTTGGGCAAGGCTAAAGATCTTGGCATTGGCTTGGAGGTATTCATGTGGCGTATGGATTCGCCGGAGCCCGCTGACTTATGCCCGTGGCCGCCGTGATCCCATGAAAGAACATCATTCGTCAGCTTTCATTCCTCCCAAGCTTAATTATCTGGATCCCGTGTTTTTCTGCTCGGATGGGCTAGCATTGTTGATGGTGTCCAAATGGCCCTGACCTCCACCTCCAACCTTGACCTCTTTAAACAGTGACCTCTACCATGACCATACTGACTTGACCTTCGTCTGGCCATACGACCACTGTGAACAGAATACGAGCCAGAGAGAGTGAGGGAGGAATGAATAATTAGGGGGGAGAGAAAGAGAGGAGGAGAATGAGAGAATAAAGTCAGTATGCTTTTAGTCTTATTCTATTGTGGCCTAATTCTGTTCATGTGTATTGGGACCATGTTCTCTCTCTTTCTCTCTATGTCTTCAAATGAGGTTGCCAGTTGTGATGTGTTTTGTTTTTGGAGGATGGCAGTGCCCGCTTTCAATTATTCATGTTCGCTTTACACACACACACACACACACACACACAGGACGTGTGCCATGGGCGACATTGGCTATTTTTAGGGCTTTGTTTGGGGAAGAAGGGAGAAAGGAGAATGGAGGAGTAGCAGAAGGCAGGAGGTGTAATGAACTGAAGCCTGAGGGGTTGTGGCCCCTCCTTCCCCTCAGGCCGTTTGAAAACACTTGTCTTACACTCTGCCTACCCCCCTGCCTCTTTTACACAAGCCATCTCATTACACCCCCCATACACACACACACACACACAAACACACACAACGTCTCATTTATTGTCTTGTTTCCTTTTGAGAAATGTGAAGTGTTAATTTAGCATGGCTAATATAACGTTGTTGACATGATAATCATTGTAATCAAGATTGGGAGAGACAGTCAGAAGATCAATAATTTCCTTATGCAGAAAAGATGGAAGTTAAATAAGATATGGGGGTTTGTTCATCTGTCAGACTCATTGTGTGTCAGATATCATTGTAGAGTTGATACACATCCCCTCACTGTTTCCTCCTGTCTCCCTCTCTCTTTCCCCCTCCCCATGCCTACATCCCCTCACTGTTTCCTCCTGTCTCCCTCTCTCTTTCCCCCTCCCCATCCCTACATCCCCTCTCTGTTTCCTCCTGTCTCCCTCTCTCTTTCCCCCTGCCCATGCCTACATCCCCTCACTGTTTCCTCCTGTCTCCCTCTCTCTTTCCCCCTCCCCATGCCTACATCCCCTCACTGTTTCCTCCTGTCTCCCTCTCTCTTTCCCCCTCCCCATGCCTACATCCCCTCTCTGTTTCCTCCTGTCTCCCACTCTCTTTCCCCCTCCCCATCCCTACAAAAGACACAGCGGGGGATGTGTACATGATCCCACTGTCTTCCTGTATGTGTTCATCTTTGGCCTCACTGTGCCTGCTCAAACCATGTCTGAAACCTCCAAGTGTTTTTTCTGTTCAGGCTGCTTCATTTGAAATGACCAGTAAATAGCTGAGAGATGGGAAGAGAGGATGAGGAAAGGGTAGGAGTATTAGAGGTAAGGTAGAACATTGGTGTAGAGGATAAGGAAAGGGTAGGAGTATTAGAGGTAAGGTAGAACATTGGTGTAGAGGATGAGGAAAGGGTAGGAGTATTAGAGGAGGGGTAGAACGTTGGTGTAGAGGATGAGGAAAGGGTAGGAGTATTAGAGGTAGGGTAGAATGTTGGTGTAGAGGATGAGCAAAGGGTAGGAGTTTTAGAGGAGTGGTAGAACATTGGTGTAGGGAATGATGACTGACTTGTCCTGCTGTAAATGAGCCAACCAACACCTGATGTGTCACCACAGACAGAGCCACTGACCTGTCAGTGACTGACATTTTGAACTTGTTAAACCTTTCTACAACTTCTCTCTCTATCTCTCTGTTGTCCTTCTTCATGTCTTCCGTGGATTTCTCTCTCTCTCCATCCATCCCTTTGTTATCCTGTTTCCCCTTTTTCTCCTTCCTGTCTCCCTGTCTGTTCCTCCTTCCTTCTCCTTTTCTCTGTCTGTGACTCGTTGCCTCAGAGTTGCGGTACTGGCGTCTCCCTGTGATTTGGGCAGACATCTGTAGTGTGAGTAGGGCCAATGACACCATACTGTGGATGCGAATTAAATAATAAGAGTGAATGTGTCTGTCTGAGTTGCTCTTTGATTACCGGCAAATTCAAATGCAATTAGGACTATTTGTCTTGTAATGAAAGGTTACCAGACGCATGCGGCACACACACACACACACACACACCCACGCACGCACATCCTAAATTTCATCAATTAGGTCCATTCAAGTTTGTTTTCTCCAAAGGGACATCAGCAAAAAAAGTGTGGCAGTTTCCATCAACTTGATTTGGATTTGATTTAATGTCTTCTGAATAATAGGCTTTATTTCCAATTATGGTGATGGATGGACCACAGCCCATAATAAACATGAACTCCTCTAAGGTAGGACAGCCATGTGGTTTCACCACAGCAACGCCTTGACAACCAGGGTCATGTTGTTAAATTCCTTTACATTTTACTGGTGTAGGTAGGCTAGATTTAGTTTACTTAGATCCAATCAGATTTTACTGGTTGGCCAGATATATTTGAACTAGATTCTATTCCATTTGCTTAGTTGTTTTTATGGTATGAGTTGAATGGAGTTGCTAAGACGATTTGTCTGAAATGTGGTTGATAACAGCTGAGTATGTCAGTTTGTCTGATTATACTGTAATGTCAGAATGTGACAGTATGTCAATTTGTCAGTATGGTACTGTAATGTGAGAATGTGACAGTATGCCAGAATGGTACTGTAATGTCAGAATGTGACAGTATGTCAGTTTGTCAACATGATACTGTAATGTGAGAATGTGACAGTATGCCAGTATGGTACTGTAATGTCAAAATGTGTCAGTATGGTACTGCAATGTCAGAACATGACATTATGTCAGTTAATCTAGAATGGTGGAATTGGTAAAAAAAAACTGAAATAGCACACCCAATTCAGCCAGGTAAGTCTTTAGTGATTTGTTGATTCAGGTGAGCAAGCTCTTCAATACATAAAATGCTGTAAGCGAACCACAGGATTACACGTCAATGTTTTAATCCCTGGATGTCTAGACAGGGAGGTTTGAGGTGCACCGTATTCAACCTTGTAATGCGATGTGTAACCCAGAGTGGTGTCGTTCGTGGAAGTGTGTTTTGAGTCATCTCCTCAGGGTTGCAGGGCTCAGGTCTCGTGTGGAAAGATAGACACACTCCACCTACGCAGTGAAGTACACTGATGGAGCTGCGATTGGGGCTTTCCTATCTTAACTATGACACACGCAGGATTTTGCAGGCATCTACAAAGACACACACGCATAAGAAAAATACCTTCTTATTGGTACAGTTTCAGACAGCAGCTGATAGTCACTACGAACACCCCATACTGATAATGACTACCAACACACTGACAGTACTGATATCATTATGAAAGTAGTGCTGATAATGACTACCCACACACTGACATTACTGATATCATTACAAACACAGTACTGATAATGACTGCTGACAGTACCGATATCATTACAAACATTGTCCTGGTAATGCCTACCGACATACTGACACAACTGATATCACTACAAATATACTTATAATACTGATAATGACTACCAACACACTGACTGACTATCATTACTGATATCTTTTTGGGACATATGCCCATGAGCTATGTGAAGAGATGGGAGAAAATTCACAAAACCTTCTCCCTCTGTCTCTCTTTGATTCTCAGACAAATCTCCGTATCAGATACAGTACTGTGCAAAAGTCTTAGACACCTGAACGTCATTAATTCACAAAATATTCAGTGATTGAGTTTCTGTATGGCTCTCATATGATTCTTTCTCTTATTGGATCTCTGTTTGATTCACATATGATTCTCTTTGTTGTCAGATGTCTCTGACAAAGTCTCTCCATGAGTGATGACACATCCATGACACGCTTACTTGACAGACCGAGAGAGAATGACAGAAAGACAGGCAGGCCGACAGACAGACTGACAGGGAGAACCAGACACAGACAGAACAACAGACAAACGGGGAGACAGACAGTCTGTCCCATTGTTCGGTATTAATGCATTCCCTCTATGTGGGGGTCTGTAGACGGGCACAGTTGTCTCTTCGCCCCTCTTCCTTTAACATTCTCTATTGCTCCTCAGTTTCCTGTCCCCAGCAGTAAGCACTGGAGATTTGGGTCGTCTTTTCCCCGCTGTTCATTGTCTTCTTTTGGCATGTCCAAGTTAAACATCCCCATAGATTATCTCCCGCTCCTGCTCTCTGTTTATCCATCTCTCCTCTGGTTCTCCTCTTACCCCCACTCTCACCCCCCCCACCCCACGTCCTTTCTCCCCGAGTCTCCGTCTCTTTGTCACTCTCGACGTGCTGTCTTTTTTGTTCTGAACATGAAAGCCTCCCCACGACTCCTTTTTCGCTCCCTCTGAATCGGCCCGGATGAAAGGGCTTATCAGATCACCCCCCCCTCCTGGGTGTGACGGAGCGTCAGATCCGGGACCTTGGCGTGGGGTCGCGGGCGTCTGGTCCCCGGGCTCCGGTGCCACGTTATTGGGGAACCCGCGGGGTGGCGTTTGCTCCGCACAGTTGGGCAGATGGGTTTTTATTAAACAGTCATCTGGACAGCTGCTGGAGGGAGACGGCCCTCTCGTCCTCTGTTTCCACGGCACCGGCAGCGTTCGGCGGGGCCCGGACACTCACCCCTGGCCCCGCCCGGTCCACACTCCCACCCGGACACACTCCCAAGCACGCTCCCCTCCCCCCTGTAATGGTGGCGGCGTGGCCGTGGGCTTCGTGGTGCCAGTCAGCTCACCGTAGCCATAATACTTCACGAGTGGTGCCAATGGCTAATGTATGGGTACCTGCAGCTGGTTTCTGATTGAGTCGTGTCCCGCCCCGGAGATCCCTCGTTGAGGGACATGTGCGCCCCGCTTGCTAATTACCCCCAAATTACAGCGGTGCCAACTTTCTGGTTCCTCACTTGTCACCTCCTGGCTTGAACGGAAACAAAGCAGCCATCTCCTGTCCCGCGTGTTTGTTTGTCTGTCGCCGTGGGCAGGCCGCGTCTGTCTCCTCTCTCCCCGGGTTGCTGGCCCCTTGCCTGGCCACGCGGCCGAGGAAAGACCCAGGCTTTGACCAACCTCCCCGGGCCCCCCTGATACAAGCTCCGAGGAGAAGTTAATGATGGGTTTAATAGGCACAGACTGACACACGTGCACCCGGCGATGCATGATTGCACGTGCATACAACCCCACCCCCCCAACAGCCCCAAACTCACAAACACACACACACACACTCAGGGGACCTTTACTTAGACTCATTGCGAAGCCACCGTTCTCCAGGGCTGACGGGTGATCCGCTCCTCTGACAGGGAGGACAATGGGCCTCCCGCTCCTCGGTGTCATTACCACGAACCATAATTATCCACCCCTCAGATCCATCGGCGTTGGATCTGAGGGGTGCGTGTGAACGCTGAAGCCTGACACTAACCACCGGCGCCTGATAACCACGTTCCTCTGCTCAGTGTCTTAGGCTGGGCTAATGTGACACTAACCACCGGCGCCTGATAACCACGTTCCTCTGCTCAGTGTCTTAGGCTGGGCTAAGGTGACACTAACCACCGGCGCCTGATAACCACGTTCCTCTGCTCAGTGTCTTAGGCTGGGCTAATGTGTGTCTTAGGCTGGGCGTCTTAGCTGGGTGTCTTAGGCTGGGCTAATGTGTGTCTTAGGCTGGGC
>JACXGK010015770.1:0-10101 GCA_016801125.1 Novumbra hubbsi | reverse complement strand
AGTCTGATACCACTAAATCAAACGTTAGTGCATAACTCAGGGGAACTTTTCCCTAATTCAGTAAACACGTACCGTAGTAAAAGAAACAGTCTGATACCACTAAATCAAACGTTAGTGCATACTCAACATTGTTCAGTTACATATAAAACGTAAAGCTAAATTTTTTCAGTTCATTCCCTGTCCACGAATCCCTCGAATTATTCTTCTTCAGTGTCCGAATTGAACAGTTGGGCGACTACGGCATCCAACCGGCCCCGCTTCCTCTCGTCATTATCCGAGTCAGTGTCGCTGCTGTTGCCACGCAGTTCAGAGATTATTCCTGCCTTCGTGAAAGCTCGGATCACAGTTGAGACTGATTTATCCATATATGGATCCATATATAAAGCGCTCCGGATTATAAGGCGCACTGTTGTTTTTTTTGAAAATTAAAGGCTTTTAAGTGCGCCTTATAGTGCGGAAAATACGGTACTTGTTCTATGCAGTGACACAATGCGTCTATTGAGCTATAGTGCAATGGAAAATACACGGAAGCAGGAGCTGAGCGAAATAATGCAGAAAAGTTCAAATTTCCAGAGTTGTTACTAGCGTTAAAAGCATGAAACTCAATGGGGGTTAGGGTTATTGGGGGGCCAAAATTTAAACAAAATATTCTGAGATATCGTGCTCTCTCTGTGCATTGATGAGAAGACCACAAGGATTGCCCGCCTTGTGACAGATAAATTAGCAGTGATATCGGAGGTATTCGATAAGTTTGTGAAAAACAGTGCAGTGAGAACATAACTGTGGTGTCGCTTTACACAATACATGGCCAATAAACCGGACACATTTGGCATTAAATTCTGGGTAGCGGCCAACAAAATACATGTTGAACGCACAACGCTATTTATGAAAAGATGAAAGTAGGCTGGCCGGTCAGCGGTTAGCAGAGAATATTGTGTTGCATCTGCGAAATGGAGATGTAAAGTCAGCGTTCCATGTTCAGGGAACAAAACTTGTGAGCTCTGCCAGACATGTTAGCGACTTGACTTGAGACCAAATCTATATTGTTTAAAACCAAAAACCAGACCAACGTCTTGACACGTTGTAGTTACTGCAATCATTACACCCTTATCTCGAAAACGGGTCAACAAATATGTCCCTGTCTGTAGACTGCAAATTTTGTCCTGAGAGCGCTTTAGGGGGGTAACAATGGCTCGGCGCTCCTAGTGTTAAAGCGATAATTTCCCTAAATAGGGCATCATAATCAGGACTTGCTATAGTTGTTTGCTTGTAGGGGTTTAACTCGTCAATATGTTCATCTGTATTATCAGTTTGTTGTACAGCTGATCCCTAATTTCACTAATCACTGTCTGGACGTGGCACAGGTGTAGGTATGGATTCCTGTGATTCTGTCACGGCCCAGGCCTGTTTCTGCACACTTCGCATCACGCTCCTAGCCAGTCGATTTTCCGAGAGGCACATGTTCCTGCGCTCAAACACTTTTCTGAAGAAGGAAGCCGATGCAGAACCTTCCTCCTTCAGTGTTCCCTAGTGTTTGAGCAACAGCCATCAACGAAGAGGATCTAATAGCCCTCTCCATCCGGCTGGACACTCTCTTTCGGGAATGCAGTTGAGGAGAGAGCTGCACGTTCCCAGTCTCGTCTCCTCCCCGAGAAAGGTTCCTTTGCCCTCGCCCTGTGTGCCAGAGACACCAAGCTTTGCGACCCAGTACCAACAACAAGGAGCCTATGCAGCTGGGATGCACCCAGTAGTCACCAGAAGAGCGAGCAAATCGACTGTCCTGTCTGTGGTTAGTGGGCTGAATGGATGCAGGATTGGCCACATTAAACATCAGACCGCACCACTCCAGCTCCTCTTTGCCAGAAACCACCATGAAACAATGAGTCTATTCATCATAGATAGCTGTCTGTCCCCCTAGTCCTCGGTTACCCCTCTCTTTGTTTTTGTCTACCTGGGCGATATTCTTATATTCTCCATGACCAGTGAGGAGCATGTTCAACACGTGTGTCTGGTTCTGGAAAAACTTCTTTGCAACAAGTTATTCGTCAAACTCAAGAAGTGTGAGTTCTATGACCCAACGATGGCATTCCTGGGCCATATCATTGCTAAAGGTCAGATGGAGATGGACCAGGCTAAGATGATGGCATTGGCAGAGTGGCTGTCATCTAGCGACTGTAATTGACTACAGCATTTCCTTGGTTTTGCCAAATACAGCCACATACAGCCCTCACTTTTCGCCTTCGCCCACTTGTGTCAATCTTTGTTTGTTCCTGCACTCTCCACGTCACGCATTTGGGTCTCCCCTTTCTCGTTACCTGCCAGCCTGCCCTGACAGATTGAACTGACCAGATTGAACAGGGTTTAAACATATAATATAATTTCACTAAATAGTGCATCAGACCATGGAATTTTGTTTCTCATGGTCTGAGAGTCCTTCAGGTGCCTTTTGGCAAACCACAGACAGGCTGTCGTATGCCTTTTACGAAGGAGTGGCTTCTGTCTGGCCACTCCACCATACAGGCCTGATTGGTGGAGTGCTGCAGAGATGGTTGTCCTTCCGGAAGGTTCTCCTCTCTTCACAGAGCAACGATGTGATGTTTTGTTCAAGGACTGGATCAAAATGCAGGTAAGCAGGTTTTCAATAGGTTTTATTTCACCTATGATTCTGGCTGTTAGCACAGTTAACACCCCCCCCCCCCCCGTAGGCACAGCTCCAGCTGCACGAGGCCGCCGGCCCCGAGGACGACCCGGAGGACGCAGAGCAGGACGCCCCGGATGGCGCCGATGGAAATCCCGTAGGAGGGACGGGTCGAGGATGTCCGCGCGAGGCACCCAGCTCCGCTCCTCAGGGCCATACCCCTCCCACTCCACGAGATACTGCAGGCCTCCCCTCCGACGCCGGGAGTCCAAGACCGACCGAACAACATAGGCGGGGGACCCGTCGATGTCCAGCGGCGGAGGAGGAGTCGCCCGGACCTCGTTCTCCTGGAGGGGACCATTCACCACCGGCCTGAGGAGAGACACATGAAATGTCGGATTGATGCGGTACATGGAAGGTAACAGCAACCGATACGATACCTCTTTGACTCTCCTCAGGACTTTGAACGGCCCCACATACCACGGGCTCAGCTTCTGGCAGGGTAACCGGAGAGGCAGGTTCCGCGTGGACAACCAGAAGCGGTCGCCCGGGGCATAGACCGGAGCTTCAGAGCGGTGGCGGTTAATTAAGGAATTAACTTGAGAATAAACACACAAACAGCTCGGAAACTCTGACCAGACAGGCAGGCAACCCTCTAAAGTTTCTCAGGAAATATACAACTAACACATTGCTGGCTTACAGATCCTGTTGCACATTTGCCCTGGCGCCGCATAATAGGCAGTCTATCAGCAATTTGAACTGTCCTACAGACGTGACGATGCCTAGTATTATAACACAAAGACAGCCCAGTAAGACCTCCCACCAATCGCTGTAGACGACCACTTGTCACAATCAGATTTCTTGGATCCTCAAAACCTTGACAGGAAACGCTTGATCATAAACTTAACCCCCACCTATACCACAAACATCTATACCATCCCTTTGAAGTTATTTACACATGCCCTGACATGAACCCTTCCCATACACACCTTCTCTTTTACATATGCATTCACCCTCACAGCCTGCTGGTCCCCGCCTCCTTCCAGATTCACAGAAGGACATTACCATACAGTTCTTCTTTACATTCTTTAACCCTTACAGAGCCAGCCTCCCGTCACCCTCCGCGGAAAGATGCCCCACCCCTTCAGACCTCCAATCTCTTTAGAGTGGTATCCATGGGGCACACACAAACACACAAATCCACCCCTTCAGACCTCCGATCTCTTTAGAGTGGTATCCATGGGGCACACACAAACACACAAACCCACCCCTTCAGACCTCCAATCTCTTTAGAGCGGTATCCATGGGGCACACACACACACACACACACTCAACCCCACCTGTTCAGACCTCCAATCTCTTTAGAGTGGTATCCATGGGGCGCACACAAACACACAAACCCACCCCTTCAGACCTCCAATCTCTTTAGAGCGGTATCCATGGGGCACACACACACACACACACACACACACACACACTCAACCCCACCTGTTCAGACCTCCAATCTCCATGGGGCACACACACAGTAGAATTCTCTCTACACTCACACACTTCTTTTCAATCAGACTACTCTCTGTACTCACACAAATACTGTTTCTCACAGGCCTCTTCTGTCTTCAGTCTGCTGAATAGGCCTCTATACTTTCTGTTTTCTCTGCTTTACACTCAGCTTTATTCTTTACACACAGGCCATTTCTACCTGTTTCTAAAGTTTGCATACCCTGGGCAAAATTGTGATATTTTGGCATTGATTTTGAAAAAATGACTGATTATGCAAAAAAACGGACGGGTTCATTTCCCACATCTTAATTAGTGTCTGTGTATAAATAGTCAATGGGTTTGTGTCACAACTCAGGGAGTGGACCCAAGTGCAGACGACGACGGGTGGATATGACAGGGGTCCCGAAGGCTGAACAGCAGGCTGGGGTAATCGTAGTCAGACAGGCTGGGGTTCGGTACACGGGCTGGCTAGGTTTTGGTTGCAGGCGGGCGATGGACGGCACGGTAGTCGAGCAGGCAGGCAGAGGTTCGGTACACGGGCAGACTCGGTTGTAGTACAGACGGACGGTAGACGGGAGCAATGGTCGAGATGGCAGGCAGAGGTTCGGTACACGGACAAACGAACAAGGAACAGACCAGAACAGAACCGGGAATACAAGGGGCGGATCGACTTGACGTAACACACAAGACGAACTGGCAACAGGAACAAGGAGACACCAGGAATATATACACAAGGACTGATGAGAACATGGGAGACACCTGGTGGGGGCGGAGACGACATGAGGTAAGACAGGTGTATGGTATCAGGGTGTGACAGTTTGTTAGCTCTAACTTGGATGCACTGAGCAGGCTAGATACTGAGCCATGGGTAGAAGAAAACAATTGTCAAAAGACCTGTGTAGAAAGTTAACGGAACTTTACAAAGATTGAAAAGGAAATTAAAATATATCCAAAGCCTTATAAATGCCAGTCAGTACTGTTTAATCACTTATAAAGAAGTGATTGACACTGCCAGAAGTATTGTTCAGGATACAAAGAATTTTGTTTCATGATTGTGCCATTCTGTAATGACCTACAGTTGAATATGAATCCCATAAGAAATAAAATAAATGTGTTTGGCCTGGTCACTCATGTTTTCTTTAATAATTGTACATATATTACCAATTTTAGATGTTTTTTTCTTTCAATGGTAGACTTGCATTTGTGGATGCAGTGCCGTACTGTGTTACTGAGCCCATGCAGTGATTTCCACTACAGAGTCACGGCAGTTTTATACATTTTCTGCCATGTCCCTTCTGTACAGAGATTTCTCTGAATCTTTTTATATTTTATATAATATATTATGACATTCCCAAACACTTTGCAAATTTACTTTGAGAAGCATTGCTTTTAAATTGCTGTACCATTTGCCCGTGTGGTTTTTATTAGTGCTTAACCCCTCCCTATCCCAAGAAACATGAAAATGTTTCAGTTGCAGTTGTATTTTCTTTTGTATATTGGGTTTAAATTATTCGCACATAATTTAAATTTTACACCGCTTACCAAACAATTTTGGAACTACACTGTGGTTTACGGCAATATTGTGCCAATGTTTCACACCCTCTCTGGCCGCTTAAACAGGAAGAGAGTGGTTCTTAACACATATATAAATATCATATTTCATGCTGTTAAACATTGATAAACTGTCATAGTGATAGCAAGAGGAAGTTGTTAAGATTTGTGACATGTGCAGGTAAAAGGGTCCTCATGTAGGACACAGATTTTTCTGTTGATTTGATAACATGATGTCTGTTGCAATTTGCAACTTGTCTTGAACTACCTAATTAAAATCTGCAGAGCATTTTAGTATTCAATAGGACTAAAACCTTGTCAGTCAATATATATATATATTTAGAAAATATATGTTTGAAGTAATTGTAACTTAAATGTTGTTTCATATTAAACATCAATATGCATTAAAGCAACATAAAAATCTGTTTTGCAAAAATGTTATAATGGAAAATGTTAATATTGGGTACTGAGAAATGTTAATGTTAAACTTATTTTTCATTTGCAAGGCAAGAAAGTTCTATAGGACGGGCACTGCCCCCTAATGCCCGATCTAGCCACCGCCACTGCCTACATTACTGCAGACCCACCCTTCAAAATATTTTTGGCTACGCCTCTAAATCTGACAATTCAATATCAGACAAGAAGAGATAGCTTCATTTCATATGAGAATCTTAACGCTGAGAAGTCACAAAAGCCACTTCAAGTCTACATTTAATTCATTGTCATTATGGCGTCTACATGCAGTGACTATGAATGTGTTACTTTTTCAGCTATAGTAGACGGAAATGTCATATTTGAAGACAAATGTTTTAGCACAGATGATTTCAAAAAAGACAATTGCACGTCTGGAATCCTGAAGAACAAGTATGGATGCCTGGTGATGAATAACAACCTTTTCCAGTTTAAATTTCAGTCGCCAGATGGAAAAATCAAACTACAAACATATCGGAATGATAGCGATGGACACTCCGTTTCTATCTGTGTTGAGAATTGCGTGGTGGCGTGCGGCGATCAAGGCGGTAAGAAAATAATTTCGCTGTCGGAGTTGCCAAATACAATTTCTGACAAAACCCACGAGGCGATATTCTTCATGAAAGGTATAAAAGGCAAAACCAACTATTTCACATTCGAGTCATCGAAGTTTCCTAAGTGGTTCCTGGGCTTCAAGACTTTTCAAGACGGTTCGGCTGCATGGAAGTTGGACATGATTTATAATGATACAGACGTAGATGAATATTGTCAACTTATCTTTAACAAAAAAGAGGACTTAAATTAGCTTCAAAAAAAGAATTTGGGACGTTTACTAACCATTTGGGAATTGTTGCGAACGGGTCCTGTCTTCACTTTATTATTTAAATTTTAAGTTAAAATAAGTGCAATTTTAATAATGTTTTAATTATAAGGATCTCAGAATCTAGAAAATATTGTAAATAAAAACATGAGATAAAGGCAGATCTTGTATAGTTTCTTGTATTAGGACTCAGTGACTTTTGTGTCTGAAAATTTAGTAAACCATGTGCAGGGTCACATATACTGTAAACACCCCTATTTTTCAAGTTTTACTACAATATTCTGTTCACTATTGTCAGTTCTGCAATGTTTTTGCAACAAAGTTAAATTGTAAATACTAACAACTGAAGGGTTCCTCAGGTTTTCATAAAACTTCTAATTGTTTTTTGTTTCATTATGATTGTTGTTGGAAGCCAATGGAATTTAATTTTAAAAGTAGTTGTGCTCCCACGGACTTAATAATGTAATATAGCCTTACAGGAGAATACTCTTACTATTTGATGGGCAAAGAAAAGTTGTACAGTATTAAATGCAGTAATAATTGTGGCATATATGGTTTTGTTAGAAATAATTATTTCTGATGACAGATGTTCCCCCCCAAAAATTACTTACTTTAATTAAAGGCTGGATTTAAAAAAAAAATGTAATTGTGAAATGTAGCTTATTCACCAAAAGTTGAATTTATAAGAACACTCTTTTACTCATCTTCACTAGGGGTGTGTAACGTATAGGGTAGCACGGTGCCGGTAGGTGGTGGTATTCTGGGGAGCACTTTTATTTTGAAGCACACTTTTGACACCTTAGCCTATTACTCACACCTGTAGTCACTTGTTGAGTTGTGTGTGTATATAGGTTCCTTTGTTCTGTCACTTGATGTGGTTCATTGTGGATACTCTTGTTTAATAAGGTCTTTTAGCTGCTTGTTTCAGCACCTTTAATTTATCGTGTTATGTTTGTTTTGTTTCTTTGCAATAAATTCAATATCACTTTGGAATATGTCTGCAAATGGTTCCCTCATCACCCACACCTGTGACAGAATGAACCACCTAAAGGAACCAGCAACATTTGACGAGCAACATCGGAGGAGAGGGGACTGTTTGTGGGAAGGGGACTGGGGATCAGACTCCCTCACCTCTGTTGACGCCTGGGACATCCCCAATGGGACATCCCCAGAATACCACCACCTCCAGGCTGGGGTGTTGGGGGGTCGGAATGGGTCACCTAGGCACTCAGAACAGCTATTTTTAGGGGGGGTTTAACAGGGTCCCCTGGGGTGTCGTGGCTGGTACCTGAGGGGGGGTCCTGGTTGTTTAGAGTTCTGTACCTGCCTATGCTAGGCACTCAGCCCCACCAGTCTCCCTGGTGGGGAAGCCGGCTGGCCAGGCACCCTGGTCCGGGGCCTGGCAAACAGGCAGTCTCAGCGTCGGCTCGGCGACCTGCCGTCGTGCCCGCACCTGCTCCACAACCGGCCCTCGTCCCGGCACCTGCCCAGCGGGCCCGCCCTCCATTGTCTGCCCAGCCTGGGCCCACTGAGGACTGCGTGCCCCGGCCTCAGAGGTCTGCTATTAACACCTGTTAGGTGTTAAATGCAAGTATGCATCCAATTTTTTATTTTTTATCCTTCCACCATTGACATTGGCCGCATGTTAGTTACCAACATATTCAGGATGGCATCTGTTACAATGAGTGCATTGGGGATGTCTCCACTCAACAAATTCACTCATAGTGAGGTTTCTTTCTGAAACAAAAAACACCATTTGATTATGCAAAGAGAAGTTTTTTTATGTGTGACTAATTATTTGCCTTGTTGTTATGATCTATGCTGATGGCACGTTGCCAACCATGATTAATACAAAAAATCAAAATCATATTAATATGTTAAAACATAATATAAATTCAACATATTTTAACACAGACATGTTGTTCAACTACTGTAGTACGGCAGTACTCTCACAGAGGTCGGAACATGACCAAAAGTGGCATCCCTGCCCTTTCCTCTCACATCAGCTCAGTCCAGCCAAGTTGAACTATGACGTTGGCAACAGGGAGTTGTTGGCGGTCAAGACTGTGCTTGTGGAGTGGAGGCACTGTTTGGAGGGGCCAGAGGTCCCGTTTCTGGTGTGGACTGACCATAAGAACTTGAGGTACCTGCGTTTGGCGAAATGCCTCAAGACCCAACAGATGGACCAGATGGACCTTGCTTTTTACTCACTTCAACTTCACGTTGTCTTATTGACTTGGCTCCAGGAACACTAAGCCCAATGCCCTCTCCCACATGTTTGGGTCTGCTGCAATACCTTGTGACCGTCCCAGCATTTGTCGCGGCATGTCCGATCTGTGCTTGCAGAGATTACATTTAGTTTACGGACATTTAGCTGACAGTTTAATTGCCCTACTTCTGGTTCGTAGGTGTGATGGGAGGGCGGGACATAAGGGGGCGGACCCTGGGGTTTGTATGTGTGTGTGTGTATGTTTGTACATTTCTTTGATGAATGTGTTTTAAATGTCATAAACGCGTCTGGGAATTTTATGACAGCGGATCCGAGGCGTCCCAGACGTTGAAATGAATATGTGAGCTAGAGAGGCGCCAGTTAATTTAGGTGTTTAAAGTTTAACATGCATGAGAACGCAGAACTCTAAGAAATTACTAGGATATGAACCCAAATCTTTAAAAACATTAATTTACAATTTACCCGAGGGGACAGTTTTAACACATTACAGGACATTAAAATATGTTTACGATCCAATGAATAATTGTTTAAAACTCTACGTTGATAAGCGGATAAAAAAGAAATTTACTATGCAGGAAGCAGGCTGGTTTACCCGGGGCGCTTTAGACCTTGGATCGGTTTGGACGCAAATAAGCGAATATATTTTAAGAATATATTCTTAAACGATTCAGGGGCGGAATATGATGACTGGAATCTCCCATATGATGATCCAGGCTGGGATGTCAGCAGGGGGTGGAGAAGTCCACCTTTAACCCAGGATCCATGGGTTTCCTCGGCACCCAGCTCAGCCACTTCCCAGGGGCCCCCCCAAATAATTTTTGGGGGCGGGCTAGTGGGGTCTCCATGGGAAGAGTGGCTGGTATCTGATTGGAGATCCAGACAGTCTCAGTA